>PVJA010026040.1:0-30098 GCA_004027025.1 Myocastor coypus
TAACAATGGGATACGGGGAGATGATCTATTTGAAACTGGAAGGTAACCCAGACATGGAGGAAGGAGAGAGAGTGCCGGGAAAGTGGTGTTATCTCATTACTTGTACCAAGTCCCCTTGATGAATGTAATCATTATATATTAGAGCTATATACTAAGAAGATAAAATATGATAATAAAATTAAAATAAAAAATGAACCTACTATGTCTTCATATGATTGGTTTTCAGAAAGCATGGCATAGGACCCAGCATGCAAAGACTTCAGTACATTGGATCAGTGTGAGAAGATATATGTGAGGCATATCATACATGTATCTGTTGGCAGCAGGTTACATCTGAGATGAGATAGTCTCAAAGAGAGAGAAAGGGAGAGTGCCTCTGAGTAATAAAACCAATGTGCCATGTTTTTCCTTGAGCCTATCCAGTGTGAAACTCAACGCTGAATGAAATCATGATGTAGGTAATTAATCTTTAGACTCATCCCCGAGAGCTCTGTGGCAAAACTGGAAAACTGTACATCTTTGTACTCATTGGTAGCTTTACTCCCCTCATTTCTACCTGTAGTTGCTTGAGTATGAGGAGCATGGACTCCATAAAACCATGATAGCTTATCTACACAGCTAATGTGGTCTTCAAACAACCTCTACATCAGTACTGGGACCCAAGGCTAGGAATCAGATTCAGGAGCTAAAGACAAGGAAGTTCCCTGATTATGGAAATACCTATATCACATCAGTAGAAAAAAATGAAAAAAATGACTTGGGGAAGAGTTGTGGAATCAGTGACCTTCTCCAAGCTGCTCTTTACTTGTGTCTTCCTCCAGATGGTTATTTACAATGTAACAAGTGTGGTCCTTTGAGCATGCTAAGCTTATAGCATTGCTTCTACGTGCTCTTAGGATAAAGACTAGTCTCCTTACCAATTGCTATGCAGCTCGGCATGGTTTGGCACCTGCCCATACTTCTAGTCTTTCATCTTCCACCATGACTTAGTTACTTTTATGACTTCTGAGAAAAAAAAATCCCATGACTCCTAAACTCAGAGAAGGAAAGGTTTATTTTGGCTCACACTTTATGGAAGTTGTAGTCCCTAAGTGGCTGACTCCAAAGTAGGTGCAACACAGAGAAGAAACAGTCCATGGAAAAGTAGGTCAAGCAGAGGGTGGCAAAGCTGAAAATTAATGAAACAGTAACATCCCAAGAGCCCTACCTCTCTATTTTATCCCTTCCAGGCTACCCGACCTTTGGGTGGTGCCACCGACACACAGGTGGGCCTTCTCATTATCACACATAGAACTATGGCAAACCAATCAGTGGACAAATTTAGTAACTACACACCCTTAATCCCAGTATCACACACTCTAGATCCAGTGTCCTCTGAAAATCCCCACCTATTACTACATTTAGACACAGGCCTTAACACTTTATATTTTATATTCCCTTCTATTCAACTCCCCACTGTCTCAGTGCTGGCACTTACGTTATTCCTTCAAGAGTATATATAATCTCTCTCTCCATCCTTTCAGTCTCAAATATCATGAGGGAAACTTTGGTTTGCTGGCCCAAAATAATGTTTTTGCTATTTTTTGCGATAGTGTCATTCAATATCATCAGTTTCATCCACAAGTAATACTAACCTTGCTTGCCGCGAGTAGGGAGCTGACCACCTCTCATGTACCACTGCTACCAGGCATTATCTCACCAGTATTCTCATCACAGCAGCATAATTCCCCCTGGATATGTCCACCACTACATGATTCTCCATTGACTATGCTCCGGCTCTCTAGCCCCACCCACGACCACCAGCTTCACCCATTCCTTCTTTAACCCACACACCCCACCTCCTCACAACCTCTATTGTTCACACTTAGAAGCCCATTACATCATCATTCCTTGCACAGACAGAAGGCCCAAAATATATTCAGCCTTGCCTCACTGCCCTAATAAATGAGCAAACTCCCTCCTAGTTGCAATTAAGTTACTTGTTTCAGTGGAGTCTTCTTTGACCATTCAGTTTGGGTTAGGATTCCCCGTTTTCCTTTCACAGTAGGGCCCACAACCAAACAATACAGTACTTTTGGTGATTGTGTTTCATAGTTGTTACCCCACACTAGCTATGTTTGTCTTTTCACTGCTATTTCCATGATATCTAGAACACTATAGATCTCAAAATTATTGGCTGAATCCTGTTGTATTAAATGTTATAGACTTTAAAAAAAGTATGAGGCTCCAGGTTGCTAATGTACTGAGAATTATTGAGTTGTTATGTGCCAGAGCTTGGATTCAAATGCAGACATGCCATCTATAAATTCTGTAGGTTGACTATTATACCACTGAGTGTGGTGGTATAGGCCTATAATCAGAGCACTTGGAAAGCTGAGCCAGGAGAATCACTAATAGTTCAAGGCCAGCCTGACTACAAAGTGAGTTTGAGACCAGCCTGAACTGCATAGTGAGACTGTCTCACAAAGAAAAAAAGAAGCTATTATGCCTCTGCCTTCTGCCAGTCTAGCAACATCAACCATATATGTAAACTGATTAGAAATGCATACTCTCCAGAACTGCTCTAGATTTCCTGAATCAGAAACTGTGTGTGAAAGCCAGAATTCTGTTTTAACAAGTCCTTTATGTAATTTCCACTGGTAGGAAAGAGTCTAAATAAACACTAATCCAGACCTCAGGCACATTAGGTTATAAAAGACAAGAATTGATTTTTTTTTATTATGGCCAGCTCACCCTGCCCTGGGGGGTGGGGCTGGCACAGCATGTGGTGCTGGGGATCAAACTTCAGTCCCTGTGGTTGCCTGAGCTTTCCCAAGCAGATGCTTCAGACCGCTGAAATCATCTCACCGGCATATATATATATCCAAACTACCATGCTTGCCATATTGTCAGATTAGAGAAAACACCATAAAAGGTGTAATATAAAGGACATGACACTTGCTTAGAAATAAGCTTCAAGATGAAATTATGCATCTATTGCCATTTGCTTTCCTTCCTCCCTTTAGGTCAGTCTTTTCTATAAAAGTATCTCTGATTCCTGTGGTTCATATAGATAGCTTTCTTCCCTCTGTGTTCTATATGTTAATGTATTTACTATGTTTTAGGTATGCAAATTATGGTCTCCATAATGAAACTGTTTCTAATGTATGGAATATGCCTTTTCCTTTGGCTCCTCTATCTTTTATCATGGTTTTAAACATTAGTAACATGTTGAGATAATGTAATAAATTGTTGTCTAGATGTGTTTATACTAATCATTCAACATGCAGCAAAGACATTCATCACCTTTGAGAACGTTTGTCACATTAGAATAGACAACAACAAAAACACAAAATACTAGTCTTTAAGTTTTAAAGGCCTACTTGGAATTTCTGGGACAAGAACTTTTGAACTTCAAATACCTAAGACCTTAAGATGTTATGGGTTCTCAAACAGAGGCCAAACCAGAGTCCAATTTAGAATTTAAGTCTGAGCCTTTAATACCCAGCTCGGGGCCTTCCTGATTTAACTCATACAAGAGAGAAGACAGAAAACCACGCTGAGAGACAGAGAACAGGGTTTTTTTATACAGAAACTATTTTCCACTTAGCACATACTGATTTTTAAAATTAATCATTTGAAGCCTACCAATGCATACAGGCACAATTTACTAATTAACTAGACAATAGATTGAATACAAAGTCTAAGTGAACTTCCTCTGATCTTTAGCAGAATGAAATCATTAACTACATTTCTGTATGGTTCAACAGGTAAGTCAGGCCTAAACTTCATTATCACCTATAGGGCCTGACTTCCTTAGGTACATATACATCAATGTGAATCACTCTAGCTTAGGCTATTACAATTTGGCACATTCTAAGATCATTTACCTTTGGTCTACACAAGTACAATATCCTATTTGCTAAGGGCAGTTATAAAAAGAAGTCATCAGTCTTAGGAATTTCCCAGACATGAGGGCTTAAACTTGTAATTCTTAAACTACTGAGTTGTCTTGTTTACCTTATTACTAATTCACAAAGAAGTTACCTCAGTGAGTCTGAAACCTAAGTAAACCATTACAAGAACCCAGGTTTTATAGTTTATAACATACACAATAATTTTGAGCATCAACCAAAGCTACTTTTCTTTTTCTCAAACTACATGGAATTTGTGTTTTATGTGAGAAGAGTGAGAATTATACTGAAAGGGTGTGTCCTTGGTGCATTCCCTAATAGAAGCACTATAACCTGCCTTTGCAGGATAAGACACAGGTTATAGAAATAATGTAATCCTCAATGAATGGTGGTGGGGTATAGAAGTGAGAAAGAAGATGTGACTGTGTATTGCCACTTCACACACAGAAGGAAGCAGAAAGCCCTATAGAGTGCTCCTGGGAATGTATTATATTAGGAGACAGGGCTTGAGACCTAGGCCCAATTCCTTGGACTCCGTGAGATATAGAGAAAACCAAATATCTTCTGAATACACACAAGAGGCTCTGATGCATGAGGAAACTTAAGCTCAAACTTGAAGATGCACAGCAGTGATCTGAGTGCATCTGAATGTGAGACCTGGGTGGAATTGGCATATTAATGCAGAAAATGTGTAGAAATGACAAATGGAGTATACAACAATGCACCATTCAGTGGATTCTGGGTGAATGTGCTGTAGGCAGCTGAATTAGATAGAAATATTATAGGCAGTCAGACAGGGCCAGGTCCTCAAGGACAACACAGAATACAAGGTGACTTTACAATTGGAGACAGACATTCCTCTGCTGTGGGCTAGATCTCAAGACAAGAGTAAAGAAAAGCAACTACATACTTCCTTAAGGGCGGGCATCAGGGATTGATAAGCTAAATAAGTATCAATCACCTTGAAAGAGCCTGGAAAGTGCCAGCATCCCGTGCCCAACAGGAAGAGACCTTGCTCTGTATTCTTGCCTGCTTGCTGCGTGACGTGCTTTCCCATTGGATCCTGGTTTTAATCTATTTTACCTGAGCAGTGGTGCTTGTAATCTCATTTTTGACCATAGTTTTGTCCCACCTCATACCCACCTAAGTTAGTTTCTAATTTTTCTCCACAATCTTAGACCCACCTCACCACATGGATTTCCTCTGTAAAAGTCCCTAGAAGAGACAGCTTCTGGGGGACACCCACTCAGGACCCCCTCTCCTATCCTTTCTCAGACAGGAGCTTTCTTTCTCTCAGTAAATATAATCTGTTCATAACCTCCCTGTGTTCCTAAAATTCTTTCTTCGGTTTTAGAGAACATGAACTTGTCCCAGGTACTTTTCAGGTTGGGGATCGGTTTTCAATTGGAGGTACCCTAATGGAGATCATCCACCCCAGATCAGTTTTTTCTTCCTGCATCAAATGGACAAATAATTGAACATCAAGTAGTTTCATATCTCAACCAAAAGCTCAGAGATACTGGGAGAGAGCTTGAATTGACTGAAAATAATTTTTATGTACTCCTTGGAGGAAGGGGGATCAAATGGATTGAGATATAAGCAAAGCATTCCTGTGTCTTTGAACTAGTAGATGGATGCTTATTTCTCTCTCAGCAAGGTACATATTATTTGATCAATTAGATTGAATTATGATCCAGGTCCTTTTTCCTGAGACCAATGCTTAGCATACACTGAGTAAGAAAATACAAAGTCACTGTGGGAATTAGATAACTAAGGTGTGCTTTGAGGTGCCCTAATCTCAGTAGGCTTTGACTCCACGACGTCCCAATTTCTCTAGTCCTTTATGGTGGTGATGGTGCTCCTAATACTACACATTGTAATATGTCTAGTTAGCTAACGGAGATTCTAGGTTGAGCCATTCACCACGTACTAAGGAAAGAGGGTGAGCACAGACATTTCAGAGATTCTACACACAGAGATTGAAGCAAGAAGAGGCCTTAAAATAAACTTCAGAGATCCAACTTTACATGTTGTTGCAAATAGATTACTGGATAATTGATCTTTAGCAGGTAAATAGAACTGGACAGGTTCATATTTTTAGGCTGGGTGTTGTATTTGGAATGGCCACATTATTTATTAAACTGTGTGGGTCTGCTGTGATTATACTGTAGATAGGCAGGGGTCTCCAGAGTCAGTTGGGGTTCTTGAATCACATTCAACGAGTGTCCTGGCATCTCAATTGAAGAAGTCTGCTGTTGAGGGACTCCCTGGAGTAATCAATTAAAAGCAGTAACATTAAGCAGTTAACAGAGCTGGGAAATCAATACTGGCATGGGAAAGAAACAATTCTCTGCAATGATTTCTATGCAAATGCTGATTCTTGTACCTAATGATATTAGGCTTCAGTAACGACACATAAGTCAAGGAGTTCCTTCTTTCTCCTGCTTTTATTCAGTTGTTTGTTTGTTTGTTTGTCTTTTTGAAACAGGGTCTCCTTATGCAATTCAGGCTGGCCTTAAGCTCATTTTTGTAGCCCAGGCTGGTCTCAAACTCACACTGATCCTCCTACCTCAGCCTCCGAAGTGCTGGGATTACAGGCATGCGCCAACACGCCCGGCTTTTCAGTTAACTGAAAAACACATTTTTGCCCCTACAACCTTTGTAGCCATTCGGGAGGCCTACTTTTCACTTTTGGGAAACAATAGATTAAAATAAGTCAGCTGACATTTTCTGTGTCTCTCCTGTGGGAAAAATCGAGGTAAGATAGAAAGGGTGCATTTCTGGATTTTGGAAGGTGTCCATGAAAGCGGCAAGACCATCCATTCTTTTATTCACTGAGCATTTGTCTCCACTGACCTTTCACATTTAACTGCTTCTTTCTTTCCTAGTTGCCACCAAGGGAATCCTGTAAGATATACCTATAGATGTCAGCTCACACAGCTTTTAGTCTTTTCAGATTTTACTACTTCTCCTCAATATTAAATCTTATAATGTGCACCTGTTTTAATACAAAATATAAAATGGAAAAAACATTTCCATATATGAAGTAATCTTCTCACAGACCATGTACCACATCGAGATTTGATAGAAGACTCATAGTTGTTATTGAAGTATCCAGGTTCATATTAAATAATGAGTGTATTGTATACTGACAGACCTTCAGGGTGCATGCTGTTTATCATTGATGAAAATTTATTGTGACAACCTGTATTATCTTGTAATGTTTAACAGCCTTGCTTGTTCTGAAGGAAATTGAGTAACAGGGATCGCTATCCATACTGCAAACCCTGCAATGGTGTTCTTTGGGTATAATGCTGTTTTCTTCTGAGATTCTCTAACTTCTTTGAAGTTGGTTGATGAACAGGGTGCTTATTCTTTGCTTGTAAAATCTACATGCCTTCAGTGTCCCTATGAGTTTTGAGAACACTGTCTTGAAGCTCTGTGTTCTTCATTGTCTCTGTTTTCCAAACATCAGAGCCAGTTATAATTTAAGACAACAATATATCATTGCCTCATTTTGTCTTTAATCTTAGTATTTAGAATTAATTAGACTTTGACCTTAAGCAGTCAAATCTTTGAGTCATATTGTCCTCAATAGTCTGTCTGTCTCTTTGTATTCACGTATGATATATGTATGTATATGCATGCGGAGTTGCTCATTTGTTCTGAATTTTCCTTTCCTGTCTCCCTTGATCTTCCTTCTTTGTTTAGTATTTGTCTATTATTTTTGGCCATCTTAGACAACTCTGAGGGCTGGGCTGAGCTGGACTGTGGTGCTAGGGATAGAACCATTGTCCCCTGTGGCTGCCTTAGCAGATGCTTTAGACTGCTGAGCTATCTTGCCAGCCCTTATTAAACTTTTAGCTATACAGCAAGTCTCTGCTTATGTGTAACTTTCTCAGACAAAGTTTTTGTTTTCCTGTAGTCTAATCAGTTCCCTGTCATACAGAGGAATAAAATCTTGAGGCCATTCTAAGTACCCCTTGCCATAATGGAAATGAAGTTTTAGGGTGATGGTTAATGTTTTTATCCCATGATTGTAGGCTTTGTGAGGCTAAAAACAGATCTTTCTTCTTTATCGCTTTATCTGAAACTTCTCATATAAAATATGACATTGACTCGTCCCGAAGGCTGACACTAACAACAGTTCTACAAAGTACTGTCTATGGTCTCAAATTTAATCCTGAGGGGATTTGACCCTGGAAGATACAAAAAAAAAAAAAAAAAAAAAAAAAAAAAAAAAAAAAAAAAAAAAGAATGTTTTGTTATACAGGTCTTGCTTCAACTTGCCCTTGACCACCCAGCAGAAAAAAAAAATGCTTAATTACAATGCATGAAACACAGAGCTAGATTGGAGAGACGAGCTTTAGGAGGCTTAGATTCAATAGCCTCCAACGTCACAAGCTTCACTGGTGGCACACTGCAATTGCAAAACCTTTGTTTGTATATATATCTGCTTCCTCTTAGTCCAAAGAGAAGTATATTCTTTCCTTTTTGTTTCTTTTTTCTTTCTTTCTTTCTATGCAACATTAATAGGGAGGTGGGTCATGCCCACACACTGCACTCTATAGAATGATTGTGAGGACAATATGCAATATGTCAACTTTCAAAGAAAAAAGGGGGAAAAGAAAAAAAAAAGTGATGTGGATTTAGAAAGGTTAATGTTTAGTTGTTTGATCAAGCTTATATACCTATATGTATTAATCTAAACTGATCCGATGATGAAAATAAGTAATATAACCATTGTTAAATTTAAACAATAAAAGAATTTAAAAAAAAAGAAGATATAAATAAAGGTTGAATAAATGAAGTGATATCCATATTTGAGAAGTAATACCTATAGCCTATTTTATTTTTTTAAATTTATATGGTGGTTTATACCATGAACATAGAGAATGCACAGACTATTATTTTGGCAAGATCTGGCACAGTATTATTATGTTATTGACTTATTATATATATATATGTCATATCTACCATTGTATCTGTTTTTCTCATACCTTGCATTGGTAATTTGAGCCATCTTTCTTGGACTTTATTGATGTAAGGAATTTTTATTCACCTAAAAGCACCATTGACAGAGTAAAAAGGCAAATAAGAGTGGGAGAAAACATTGTAATATTCATAAATGTCAAAGGGTTCATATCCAGAAATACATAAAGAATTCCTACTCATCTATATGAAAAAACAATAAACAGATGATACAATATGAAAATGTTTACAGACTTCAACAGGTGTTTTCCAAATTGTGTTAGTCAATTTTTTGCTGCTGTCGCTAAATACTGAAAAAAAAAAAAACCAGTTTAAAAATGGAAAACTTACTTGAACTCAGGGTTTGACAGGATTTAGCATATTTTTTCTTGCAATGTAATTGAAGATCTATGGTAGAGGAGGACAGCACAACAAGAAGGGTATGTGAAGACAAAGATGCGGAAATCATTGTGTGCAGGAATTTGAGTGAGGGAAGGAGAAAGGGAGGAAGAGAGGGACAAAGGAAGTGAGAGAGAGGGAGAGAGAGAGAAGGAATAAAATCCACCCTCCAAGGGCATGCTCAATTCTTCCTACTAGCCCTCCATCCTAAGGTTTTCGCCATATCCCAATTGTTCTAGCAGCTGGTTACAAAACCTGCAACACATGAGTCTATGGGGGGCATTTTGGTTCCAAACTAAAATATCAATTAAGTTATCAAAATTGTGAGCAAGCATAATTAGGAGAGAAATAAAAAAAATAGCAGTTAGTTATTTCTACACACATATTAGTGTAGCTAATATAAATAGACCAATGACACAAAGTATCATGAAAATGTAGAGTTAACTCTCATGTGTTATTGATTGGAGTGAAAATTGGTAATCTAGTTTGGATCACATTATGTATTTATTTAGTTCTAATATTTGCATATCCAAAAGAATAATTTCCTGAAATATTGGCTTCTATGTTTGTACTCAAGAAAACTGCACATATGTGTGAACCAAAAATCTGTGTGTAAAATGTATGCAGTTAGAGCCATGAGACCAAGAAGTCACTGGGTGCAGTTGGCCCACTCCACTTTGGTGAGACTATCCGGCAGGAGCCTCAGGACCTGCAGCTTGTGGATCCTAGTGATCCACTTGGACTGGGCTCAGCTAAAAGGAGCCCAACACAGGAACCATAACCTAACTTGGTCCTTCCAGTTTAGTTGAAGTCCATTAGAACTAGACGCAGTGAGCTGAGCTGTACTCCTGGGTCCAGCTGAGTCCAGACTGAGGCTAAAAACAACAGGAGCATCCTTGAGGCAATGAGGTGGCAGCAGGCAAATGGTTTGAGCTAGTATGACTAGAAGATTCCACGTGCATAAATGGGAGATGCCCAAAGAGAATTCAAGTGAATCTATCAATCTATCATCTATCTATCTATCTATCTATCTATCTATCTATCTATCTATCTATCTTTTTGAGACAGGGTGTCACTATGCAGTTCAGGCTGGCCTTGAGCACACTTTTGTAGCCCAGGCTGGGCTAGAACTTGCACCGGTCCTGATCCTCTTGCTTCAGCCTCCCAAGTGCTGGGATTATAGGTGTGCACCACTATGCCCAGGGAACTAATTCAAATACAAATTCCCAATTTAAGATCTGCTTTGTTGCACAGCTCTAATGTTTGCTCGTATGATGGAAAGTATAAGGCCATTAAATACAAAAGTTTGTGAATTTCTGTATTATACAATCTGTTATTAGTATTGCTAATTGTACTACTGTAAATAGGAAATCATCTCTGCCCTCACCTCATGTTTTCCTTTAGTTATTTATATCAGGTGTTGCTTGGGTAATAACCCCACCAAAGCCCTACAGTGAAGGAGAGAGGACATTTGCAAATGGAAACCAATATCACACTCTCAATCAATAAAGAAGGCAAAATATATTTTTAAATTCTATTCTATTTTATTTCTTAAACTTTATTTATATATGTTCTGCTCAGCCTGTCCTGGGGGTGTGGCTGGTGCAGCATGCGGTGCTGGGGATTGAACAACGGTCCTTGCGGTTGCTGAAGCTTGCCTAAGAAGGCACTTTAGACCACCGAGTCATCTCACTGACCCTCAAGAAGGCAGAATCTTGGGACATATAAAAAGCAGGAATCTATGACACCGGAGAGATATGTAAAAACAGACACTTTACAGAGAGGATCTGAAAGCAGTGACACAGTTACTAATAACTTTCACAGAAAGGTACCACAGACATCAAAATAAAAAAAAGATCTCTCTGAAATAGGAAATGAAAAAGGAGAAAAATGCATTCTTAGGTCCTAAGCCCACCCAAAGCAGACCCAGGGGACATTAGCATAGAAAAAATAGGAAGGCACACACCTGAAATCCTTGGAAAAATAGCAATTGAAGTAAAGAAATAACTGCAGAAGAGCGTAGATGGAATATTAGAAATAATTTCACAGGTAAAAAAGGAAATAATAACTAAAATGAAAGAATTGCTAAGCATTTCTAAAGAAGACACTGATACAAAAATAGAGAAGTCCTAAGAATCCCCAACGGTTTTTTTGAACCTAACAATTAACTGGTAGAATTCTCACCCTGACTAACTATATATGCTGATATTTGTGAACTAAGCAACTACACTGAGGATAGCAATGTGTAATACTAAAACTATGCTTGGAATACCTATCACTCTGGTCTTCTAAATGCATATTGCTTCTAATGTCATATCAATTATTGCTATACTTTCAAGTACTACTTTTGTTACAAAAGCTAATAAAAGAAAACAAGAGACAAGAAAAGTGTCATGAGACTGTCTTACTACAGTGTTATATATGGTAAAGTTTCTAAATTTCTTTGTAAAGAAGTGTATTTGTTTTTTCACATTGTATAGGGATTAAAATTTAGAATAGCAGGGCTGGTAAGATGGCTCAGTGGTCTAAAACACCTGCTTAGGCAAGCTTAGTCAACTGCAGGGAATGCAGTTCGATCCCTGGCACCACATGCTGCACCAGGCTCACACCCAGGGCAGGCTGAGCTGATCATTATATATAAAAAGCTAGAATATCAATGATTGTTGGAAAATACCTGTTCAATGTTATGTCTAAAGTGTTTCATATTCAGAAAGATAATGATGTTAAACTCAACTGCCTATGTTATAGAGTAATAATATCATAAACTTCTCTTCTGGGTGGTTAACAACTTAAGTTTGCAGAACAAAAAATTAGAGAAAAAGAAAGGCTATAAGGTTATCCAATATTTTGGCCCCAGCCCTTCAAGATCAGTGAGGAGTCAGGGCATAAGAGAACCTGTATTGTAATACCCTATAACTCTGTGTTGTTACTATTTTTCTGTTCAAGGAGGTTATGGGGCCACAGAGGAAAGGGATTGATGATGTATAGTGTACCTAAGGAGAGTCACCTAAAGAGAAAATATTTTCTCAGGCTTTCACAGGGAGCAAATAGGTCAAGCAGTGGCTGTGACTCATCCAGAGGGCTGACACTGTCAAAAGATCTACAAACAGTTGTACATGGATTCAGGATATAATGGACTACTGGACACTATTGGGTTGTTTTGGTGAATTGGCACGTCTACATTATTTGAATGACAATGGAACACCTATCTCTAACAAAACAAAAAAGGGGGACATAAATGAAGTATCATTTTGTAGTGAATATATATATATATATATATATATATATATATATATATATATGCATATGCGAAATAGGATAGATATACAGCTACTGTCTCTTAGTTCAGTGCGAATAAGAATTTGTACAAATATGTTTAGACAAGATATCATGTCTGCATTTTGTACTCTGAATAACGACCATGAAGACAACCATATACAATGCATTAACTATTCTAACTGTTCTACTAACCTGTTTTGAAACTGTTTCTTTGCTATATCTTTCTCATTAAAATTAATAAAAAATAAATTGAAAAAAACATAGAGGAGAATAGGCAAATGATGAAAACCTTGAATGAGCAATATGGGAAATAAATAGAAGGCAGGAAGCAGATTCAAAGAGACACACAAGAAATTAAAAACTCCATTACAAGTTGGCAAAACCATTTGAAGGAAAATGATGACAGACTTTCAGGCCTTGAGCACACAATTGCAGTTAGTGAACAAGTAAAGAAAGATCTCCTAAAAACAACTAGGATCCAGGAAATACTAATCCAACAGATGCAAGGCAATGCAAAGATAGCATAAAACTAAGAAGCATCACTGAAAAAGAAGTAGACAATAGGAACAACATAAAAAGAATATGGGCAGAAGAAATAGCTGAAAATATCTCAAATATGGGGAAACAATCTAATGTTCAGGTAACTGAAGTGTGTAGAACTCCATGTAGCATCAACACAATTAAAACCATACCAGACTTGTAATTATCAAGATCGAAGAATTTCAGAACAAGAAAAACATATTGAAAGTTGTTAGAGAAAGGAAACAGATCACAAAAAGGAAAACCTATCAGAATAATAGCAAATTTCTCCTCACAAACCATAAAGGCAAGAACCAGAAAGAAGAAAAACCTGAAAGGTATAACAGATATAGTAAAATGGAAAGAAATGGGACTTAAGGATTAAACAGCAAAGACTATGGTGATTATACTAAAAATTTCCATCATTTTTTTTGAAAACAGCAGTTAATATGTAGAATTTTCATTTCGCCTAACTCTGTGTGCTGATATCTACTACCTAAGCAACTGCATTGAGGACAGCAATGTGTAATACAAAAACCATGCACGATTATCCGTCCTCTTGGTCTTCTAAATATGTACCCTTTCTAGCATCATATGAATTATTACTATACTCTCTTAAGAATAAATTATATATAATTATATTTTAGTCTTACATAAATATATCTGTTAATCTGAAAAATAGATTTGATAATAAAAAAGATAATATATCAACTACTGTTAATCAGCTATTCTTGTTTTGAAAATCTGTAACATATATATTGTTGTATATTACCCTTTTTCTGACCCTCTGATTTTTGTTCTTGCCTTTATGTTTACTTTTCAAAATAAAATTAAATTAAATTTAGACATAGAAAAGAAGAGCATGTAGCAGAACTAAACCAAATCTTTGAACAAATGTAGTTAGTGCACAGATGCAGAGTTTTATACCCAACAATATCTGAGTACACATTCTTTCAGCTACACATGGGCTGTCCTCTAAAATACACCACAAGCTAGTCCATTGATCATGCTTAAGTATATGGAAGTAGACAGAAATTATTTTATGCACATTACCTGACTACAGTGCAATAAAACTGGAAATTAATGTCAAAATTTCTCAAAAAACCCCTTAACATATGGCGAAGATAAACAAGAAATTAAACCATATCTACAATACAAGAAATATTCAAGCCAATTTGCTGGAATTTGTGGGATGCAATGAATGAAGTTCTCAGAGGAAATTTATAGTGGTGAACTCACACAATAGAAAAATAGAGAGAGAAAACAAATAAATATACTAATACTGCAACTGAAGCTTCTAGAAAAAGAAGAGCATACCAAGCCCAAAGCTAAAAGTTTGGAGGAAATTGTACAGATTTGAGCAGAAATTAATGCAATTGAGAAAAAGAATACAATACAAAGAATTAATGAAACCAAAAGTTGCTTCTTTGAAACATTAAATAAAATTGAGAACACTCTAGATAACTTCCTAAAAAGATGAAAGAAAAAACACAAATTCAAGCAATAAGAAGTAAAAGAGGAGAAAATATTACACAACCTGTGGAATTTAAGAAGATCATCAATAGCTATTGTGAGAATCTTTACTGTCACAGCATTGAAGACAGAAAAGAAATGCACAGATTTCTAGGTAGGTATAACTGCCAAAACTGAATCAAAAATGTGTAAAAATCATGAAAACCCCAATATCAGCCAGTGAAATTGAAAATGTAATGAAACATCAACAAAGGAAAGCCCAGTTACTAGTGGTTTGACAGCTGAGTTCTACAAGAAATTTAAAGAAGATTTGATCCAAATACTCCTCAAACTCTTCAATGAAATTGAAAAAGAAGCAATACTCCCCAAATCACTCATGGAGGCAAGTATATACTAACAGTAAAACTGGGGAAACATCCAACCAAAAAAGTGATTACAAGTCAA
Source organism: Myocastor coypus (assembly GCA_004027025.1). Classification (NCBI taxonomy): domain Eukaryota; kingdom Metazoa; phylum Chordata; class Mammalia; order Rodentia; family Myocastoridae; genus Myocastor; species Myocastor coypus. The sequence goes on from PVJA010026040.1 coordinate 14,979, forward strand.
TCTCCATCATGAATATTGATACAAAAATGCTCCAATACTAGCAAAACAAAAAAAATGAATTATTGAAAGTGCATGAAGTAGTATGATTTGTAGTGGTACTATACTGAAAACAACCTAAATGTTCATCAGCATTGGAAGGAATAATCAATGTGTGACATAGTCAAGCAATGGGATATCCTATAGCAATTTATATTCAAATATTACAATGTCAAACACATAGATGAATCTCACTGATGTAAGTTTAATAATAAAACCACATGAAAGTCAGAATTTGTTTACAGCAAGTTCAAAAACTGGCACAAGTAGTCACTATTGACAGAAATGTGATTGGTGTATATGACCCATCCTTTGGCATGCTGATGATATGCCTTGTTTGGATCTGGGTAGTGGTAACATCAGTGTATTCAAAAAACTTAATGTGTATAACTAATATTTATTATATATATGTTATACCTTAACAAAATGCTTCTAAGGATTAAATAATATATTAAGGGCATTATATTGGACATAGTTTACTATTCTCTGTAGCTTTAACATGCTATGATTTTATGTAAATGGCTTTAAGAATAAGATCTCCTTTAAAAATGTATTTTAGTACAAGGTCTACTGGCTCTCACTATACAGATCAGACTCATAGTGATCTTCTTGTTTTCGGGCTCCCAAGCACTGCCATTACAGGTGTGCACCACCATGGCTAGCCTGAGTCATTGTCTCAGTGTGCCCTGGGGGTGGGGCTGGCATAGCACTCCAGGGATTGAAACCCAGTCTCTGCACCTCCTAAGGAGGTGCTTTAGTTCTCTGAGTTATCTGGATAGCTCAAGAATAAATACCTTTATAAGGTGTTTTAGTTTTATTAGCAGTAGTTGATACTGAATTGCTAATTATTTGTTGCTCAAATTTTGACACACAATTTGATTAAATTTGCGTATATTTTTTTCATTTGAAATGTAAGTTCCTTCTTTTCCTTTCTGGATCTTTTTATTTCCTAGTTTCTTTGAGTATTTTCCCCTCAACATCCTTGAAGAAACACCAGAGATACATATCTTGAAGAGGATTCTATCATTTTTACATTTGGAATTAGAAGTAAACAATTGTAAAGCCTCTGGATGCAAGGGGTATGGTTAAGGAAGTGTGTTTTGCGAATCCTTTGAGTTAGCCTTGGATTTGTGCCAATAAATCTAGATTTTCTATTTAAATATTAAATGACACAACATCAAACTTGAAAATTATATCATTTTCCAATCATTTGACTTCTGCTAAAGGTAAATAATTTAAACAATAGGAGAAAATAATGCTACAGAATAAGAATAAAATGAAATTGACATTCATTTGCAAAGTTACATTATTTTTGTCATTGACATCAATATATATCTTTACCAGTACAATTGAATTATTAAGTCCACCAGGAGGCACAGTTGTTCTCTGAGACAAGACACTGAATTTATTGAGGTCATTGAGCGTGTTTAGACCACACTCTGTATTCTTATTATGGAAGCTTTTCCATCTTTTGGGTATTCATTAAGGACCCAACTTTCCCACTATCTAAATGAAAATACCTTTTACCGCTATATTGCTTTTCCAATGCTTGGCCTGGTGAAAAATGTCAGAAAATTGTTCAAATCTATTTAGTGAAGTATTTTAAATGCTCATCTTGAACTTTTGAGTGAAGTATAATTTACATTTCATAAAAGTAGAAGCTGAGCAGCAAGCTGTAAGTAATTATCATATAATTAAATGTCTACAATGAAGGGAATGAGAACGTGAGATCCTTCATGCTTTCTGTGGCTGGGTTATTCAGTGTCAAATTAAATTATAGCTCTTTATCTTTAGAAGGTTCCAAGAGACCTACTCAGGATTTGAGTTTCTAATATAGTTTCAGTTGGAATCTGAATTGATTACTGTACCCTCTAAGTGGGCCATATGGAGAGAGTTTCAGTTTTAGAAATGGAAACCAAAGTTTATACTCCTCTCAGTGACTTTGAAAATCCCATCTCTCTATGTTAACATTTGTAAATGGGAAACATCACCAGATAATTAATATGTGATTATTACCATGGATGAGTTTTGTATTTTCTAATTCATCAAGCAGTTGACTTTGGGAATGTTAATCAAATCCCAAAAGCACTTATAATTAGTTGAAATGCTTCCTCTAAATCTGATTCTTTTTAATATTCATTGAAAATATGCATTGAGTAACTGCTAAGGTTATGACGCTAGACAGCATGCAAAGGTCAAACAGAGAAAGAGAGAGAGAGAGAGAGAGAGAGAGAGAGAGAGAGAGAGAGAGAGAGAGAGAGAGACTTTCTGTTCTAAATGAGAATATAACCAGGAAGATTAGTAAAAACTACAGAATGAGGAAAATTGTATACTATTAAAGTTCAGATCTAAAATGTCTGTCGCAAGTGTCCTGTTCACAGGTGGGGCTTGATAAGAAGTGATGGATCACCAAGGGCATGACTCAGACAAGTACATTCTCTGCTCTCTTTCTGCTTCCTAGCCAGTATATGGTGTACAGCTTTCCTGTGTCATGCTGTTCAGTCATGATGTTTTTGATTTGGAACTAGTAAACATGGATTGAAACGGTGAGCATAATTAAATCTCTTTTTAAATTGTGTCTAGTATTTTGCTCCAGAAATGCAAGAATTAGTACAAGGTTTGGGGTAGTTGATGTGTCTATGTCTAATCAAATGGTTCAGAAGCCTTTGAAATTTGTTTGCTTGGAAGTTTGGAAAGGTTTAGAGAATTGGCAAGAGGTGGCTGAGAATGCTGTAAGTAGAGGTTGATGAATGCGATAATTTCAGAACAGAGTGGTGATACAGATATATATAGTAAAGATAAGTTTCAGAAGGTTTCAGTAAGATGGAAGACTTGATTGGAAATCTTGCTACTGGCTATGAGTGTTTCATTCTTCTTCTTTTTTTTTTTTTTTTGGTGGTACTGGGGATGGAACACAGGACCTTATGCTTGCTCGGCACGTGCTTGTTATACTGAGCTATCTCCCTGGCCCTATGACTGTTTCATTTTGCCAATTTTTTCTTCTTTAAATTTTGCATGTGTCCTGAGGCTTTGGGGGAGACCAGGTTAAGAGCGGTGGATAATTAATTTGTTGGAGGAAATTTTTATTTTACTTTATGTATTTGGTACAGAATTTCACTATGCAGCCTGGACATGTAGTGGTTCTCCTGTTTTCAGTCCTTGCAGTGCTGGGTGTATGGGCATGTGGCACAATGCCTGGTCTTGGTGGTTGTCTCAGTGTACCCAGTGTCAGAGCCAAAGTGGTGTGTGGTGTTGGAGGAAACTATTTACAGTACAAATCAGGATTAAAGCAAAAAAAATTACAAGGGATACACAATTCACTGAAGAGAGTAATATGAATTTTATAGTATTTGTTATAATACATTGTTGCCTTTCAACCACTTATTCATATTATCAGATATATACATGCAAAATTAGAAGAAATGTGTAAGAAAATAAGAAGTAAAAAAGTACAAACAATTGAAAAAAGGACATGTAACAAATTAAGTATTAACTGCTTCTTTCCATAGACCAGCAGAGATGCACAGTACAGTTGTCCAAACCACCCAGCTTACATACATAGCTACAGCTCTTTCCCCTACTCCCTTTCCTCTCCTTCTCAACTCAGTAACTCATTCCTTTTGAATAAGTTCGTTCACTTTTCTTTTCTTTTTATGTATTTAGTACAGGGTCTTACTACACAGATCAGACTCATAGTGATCCTCCTGTTTTAAGACTCCCAAATGCTGGAATTTAGGTGCATGCCACCGTGCCCAATCTCAGCCTCCATCTTAGCATCTCTGGCAATATCATGCTGGGGATTGAAAGCTGATTCACTTTTCACAATATCAATTCGAGCATCCAGATTTCATTGTTCTCTATCAGGTTCTCACACTAAGGCAATAATACAATGTTTGCATATATAGGTCTGATTTATTTCACTTGTCTATGTACTCCAGTTCCATCCATTTACCAAAAAAAGCCTCAAATTTATCCTGTTTTGTAGCTGAATACTACTTCATTGTGTAAAATATCACATCTTCTTTATACACTATTCAGTTGACGGAATTTGAGTAGCTTCCACGATTTAGCTATGACAAATTATGCAGCTTTAAACATGGATGAATATATATATCAAGCTGGGCGTGGTGGCGCACGCCTATAATCCCAGCACTCGGGAGGCTGAGGCAGGCGGATCAGTGCATGTTCGAGACCAACCCAGGCTACAAAAGTGAGCTCAAGGTCAGCCTGAACTGCATAACGAGACCCTGTCTCAAAAAGACAAAAAAGAAAAAAAAAAAAGAATATATATATCACTGTGTTTGAGGTTTCAGTTCTTCTGGAAAAAACAAAAACAAAAACAAACAAACAAACAAACCAGAAGGGGAATATGTGGCTTGAATGGGATCTTCAATTCTAAGTTTTGAAGTAATAGCCACACTAATTTCTACAGTGTTTGTAATAGTCTGCACTCCCACCAACAGGGGAGAAATGTTTCTTTTTCTCATAGCCTCTCCAGTATTTCTTATTTGCTCATATCTAGATATTAGCTATTCTTTTGGGGGCTGAGATGGGATCTCAGTGTTGTCTTATTTTGTATTTTTGGAATGAACAATGGTACTGATCATTGTTCTGTGTGTTTATTTTCCATTTGTATTTTTTCCCCTGAGAAGTGCATATTCATTTCAGATGCAAATGTTTGGATTGGGTCTTTGATTATGGGGGGCCTGATTTTTAAAATTCTTTATATGTTCTAGATAGAAGGCCTTTGTTGAAGGAACAATTAGGTGCAATATTTTCTCAGTTTGTGGGTTTTTGCTTTACTCTGTTGGAAATTTCCTCTGAAGTGTAAAATCTTTTGAAAAAGATAACATCCTAGTTGTCAACTCTTTAAGTATTTCCCATGAAGTTTTCTTTTTGTTCATGAACTCTCTACCTATCCCTACATATTTAAGACTTTTACCTACATTTTCCTTCAGAAAATTTAGTGTTTATGTCTTAGTATTTAATTCTTTGATCCATTTTGACCATAGCATTGAGAATGATGGTTGTCATGAGTATACTTTTGGTGTTTCACATTTGGAAAGCCAATTTTTCCAGCAGCATTTACTGAACAGGGTACCTCTCTTCCAGTGAGCCTGTTTGGCCCCTTAATCAAAGATAAGGTGGCTAAATGTATTCTCAGGTGTCGTCATCTTCTGGTCTGTTCCAGTGATCCTCAGTTCTGTCTCTATGCCACTAACTTGCAGATTTTATCAGAGCAGTTTTATATTATAATTTGAGATCAGGGATTGTGATATCTCCTGCCTTTCCCAGAATTTTGTTTCATATTCTTGGTGACTCCTGATTCCAGATGAAGTTTTGGAATATTTTCTATAGCTCTGTGAATTGTGCTAATGGTATATGAATGAGTATTATTTGATTCTGTATGACAATTTTAGGAGTATGGCCATTTTCATAGTGTTGCTTCTTCCTATTCAGGAGCATAAAGTGTTTTTCTATTTTCTTAAATCCTCTACAATTTTTTTTCTCAGAACACCATAATTTTCACTGCACAAATCTTTTATTTCCCTTGTGAGATTCATTCTTAAGTACTTCATTGTTTCGGATGTTATTTTTAAAGTCATGGTTTCCCTAGGTTCTCTCTCAGCTCGTTCATCATGTCTTAAAATGTTACTGATTGTTGGCTGTTAACTTTATATCATGCTATATTGCTGATTTTGATGGTTAAATATACCTACACAACTCTAGATGACTTTTTTTGGGTCCTCTATGTAGAGGATCATGTCATCTGCAAATAGTTATAATTTTACTTCTTCTTTTGCAATCCTTATTCTATTTATTTCTCTCACTTGTCTAACTTCTCTGGCTAAGGTTTCAGGAGTATGTTTCATAGGAATGAAGACAGCGGACGTCTTGTTTTTTTCTTATTTTTAAGTGAAGATCTTTGGTCTTTATCCATTTTTATGATGTTTGTTAGTTTCTCTTTGATGGATTTTACCAGGTTGATCTTTAGATCATATATTCCAATTATCTGTTTGTTTTTTTTTCATGAATGAGTGTTGGACAGTGACAACAGCTTTATCTGCATTTATTGAGATGATCATGTGGGTTTGGTTCTTGGTTCTATTGATGTGTGATTCATTACATTTATGAATTTGTATATGTTAAACCATCCCGCCATTCCTCGAATGAATCCAACTTGGCCATGATGCATAACTTTCTTGATGATTTTCTGGATGCGGTTTTCTAATACTTTTTTTTTTTTTTGTCTTTTTGAGACAAGGTCTCACTGTGCAGTTCAGGCTGGCCTTGACCTCACTTTTGTAGCCCAGGCTGGTCTCGAACTCACATCGATCCTCCTACCTCAGCCTCCTGAGTGCTGGGATTACAGACGTGCGCCACCACGCCCGGCTTGCTAATACTTTTTTGAGGGTTTGCTTCTATATTCATTATAGAGATTGAATTGTAGTTCTCTCTTCCATTAGAATTTTTTTCTGGTTTTGAATTAGAATAATACTTGCCTCCAGGAATGAGTTTAAGAAAACTACTTACCTTTCAGTTTCACTGAAGAGTTTGAGAAAAGTTGACATTCAATGTTCTGTAAATTTGCTGTAGAATTATGCCATGAATCCATTGGGATCTGGCTTTTTAAAAAAATACACTATCAATTTTCTCATTATTCTGTTATTTTGACTCTTTATAATTTCTTGACTCAGCTTTGGCATTTCACAAGTAGCTAGGAAATTGTCTATTTCTTCTCTGTTTTCCATCCTGTGAGAGCAAAAGTTTGGAAAAAGGTATTAATGATCTCACGAATTTCTGAAGTATCTGTAGTGATTTTTTTTCATTCTTTATTTTAATTTTAATAAGAAATATCAACATGATAGTTTGACAACACATCAGTACTACATTTGCAACAATTGACAAAGTGTATATTGTCCTCACAGAGTAGTAATACAGAGCACAGGGTGTGGGCATGACACACCTTCCAATTGATATTGGTAAGGAAAGAAAACAAAAAAAGGAAAAATTATCTTCTCTTTGAACTAGGAGGAAGCAGATGTATACACATCCAATGTTCCAAGATTGCAGTGGGCCACCAGTGAAACTGGCAATGTTGGAGTCTGTTGATCCAAGCCTCCTACAGCTCATCACACCAATCTAGATCTGCGTTTCATGACTCGTAATTAAACTTTTCAGTTGGGTGATCAAGGGCAAGTTAAAGCAAGATGTGTATAACAAAATATTCATCTTTTGTATCTTTCAATGTCAAATTCCCTCAGGATTAACTTTGGAACCATGTACAGTGCTTTGTAGAATTGTTGTCCGTTTCAGCCTTCTGGTCGAGTCACGGCCATTGCTTGACCAGTTTGCTTTCTGTGAAAGCCTGAGACAATGTTTTTCTCTGGGTGACTCTCCTTAGACACACTGTAGTTCATTTATCCCTTTCCTCTGTGGTCCCGTAATCTCCTTGACCAGAAAATTTGGGAAACTTCTGAGTTGTAGGATATTACAGCACAGGTTCTCTTGTGTCCTGAGTCTTTACTGACTTTGAAGGGCTAGGGCCAAAATATTGGCTATCCTCATAGCCTTTATTTTTCTCCAATTCATGTTCTGTTAACTTACATTCTCAGCCCTTTGGCAGAGAAGCTTTGTGATACTATTACTCTGTAACACAGGTGATTGAGCTTCTCATAACTGGCTTTCTGAATATCAAATATCTTTCACTTAGCTTGAAATTGATATTTTCTTTTTTTTTAAATTTTATTTATTTATTTATTTATTTATTTATTTATTTATTTATTTATTTTTCTTGTTTCAGAACCTTTGTTTGTTTATTCAGTCATTTTTATGGCCGGCTCAGCACGCCTAGAGGACAGGGCTGGCACAGCATGTGGTGCCGAGGATCGAACCACGGTCCCTGAAGCCGCCCACGTTTTCCCAAGCAGGCGCTTTAGACCACTGAGCCATCCCGCCGGGCCCCTGAAATTGATATTTTCTGACAATCACTGATATTCTAATAACTCTCTATAGAATGTGGCAAAAGGAGAGACACCATATTTATGCAGATATTTGGAAATCCAAGGATGTACAAAATTGTAGCCTGTCAAGCCTATAGCATTTTGCCCAGTCTCTTACTCTCAATGACAGCCCTTTTTTGTTAAGCAACCATTTACTTCAGAGAGAGTATGACAGTAACTAAGTTACTGGGAGCAGTACACATCAAAAAGACGAGAATGACACGCATTCCAAGCATAGTTTGAATGTTGCATGGTACTATGATAAATGTGATGAACCTTTTAAAGGTTCTTAGGACCAATATCTGATTCATCCTGTGTACATAAGTGCATGGTTTTGCTCCTGCTATGTTTGCTCTCTTACTGCTTCCAGTCACTTCGTTGTTTAATTCATAACACATTCAATTGTGTTATGCCCTTAAGTTTTTATTTCTTCTTTAGAATTCTTATACTAGAGAGACTATACAATATTTACACATGTAGGTCTGGTTTATTTCACTAATGAGTATATGTTCAATATACATCCATTTACATATGAAGTCTTCAAACTTATCATTCTTTATAGCTGAGTAATATTCAATTGTATAAAAATACCACATTTTCTTCAACCATTATTCAAATGATGGACATTTTGCTTGTTTCCAGGATTTGGATATCACAAATTGGGCTACTATGTTTAATAGGTGCACAGGTATTGCTATGGTATGATTTCTTTTGGTTCTTCTGTGGAATAGCTGGATTGAATGGAATTTCCAGTTCTAGTTTTTTAAGGATCCTCCACACTGATTTCCATAGTGGTTGCACCAATCTGCATTCACACAAGCAGTGGAGAAGGGTTTCTCTTTCCCCAAAGCCTCTCCAACATTTGTTGCTGGTTTATTTCTTTATGATAGCCATTCTTTCTGGGGTGAGATGGTATTTAAGTGTTGTTTTGATGTGCATTTCACGAATGGGTCGCGATGTGGAACATTTCTTCATGTATTTATTGGCTTGATGAATTTCTTTGTCTGAGAAATGTGTGTTTATCTCAGATGCCCATTTCTGGATGGGGTCTTTGAAGTTTAGAACGATAATGGTTTTATTTCTTTGTAGATTCTAGATAGAAGACTTTTGTCTGAATACTTACTAGTTAAAATCTTTTCGAAATTTGTGAGCTGTGTTTTCACTCTGTTGCTAATTTCCTTTGACCTGCCGAAACTTGTTAGCCAGAGGAGGTCCCAATTGTTGATGCTTTCAATTGTTAAACGTGCAATTTGATTTCTGTCCATGAACTTTTTGCCTACTCCGTTGTCTTCAAGATTTCCTCCAACTTTCTCTTCCAGAAGATTTAATTTTGTCTCTTTTAATATTTAGATCTTTAATCCATTTCGACTTTACTTTCGTGCATGGTGATAGACTAGGGTCAAGTTTTAGTTTTCAGCATGTACAGAGCCATTTTTTCCAGCACCATTTGTTAAAGAGGCTATCTGTCTTCAAGTAAGCATGTTTGGCCCCTTTGTCAAAAATAAGGTGGCTGAGTGTGTTTTATTTGCCTTTGCATATTCTAACCTATTCCATTAATCCTCAGGTCTATTCTTTTGCAAATACCATGCTGAATTTATTACTGTAGCTTTGTAGTATAACTTTAGGTGAGGAATTGTAATGCCCCTGCCCTACATTTGTTGCCCAGAATTATCTTTGCAATTGTGGGTGTTTTTTAATTCCAAATAAATTTTGGGAACGATTTCTCCAGGTCTGTGAGGTGTGTTGATGGTATTTGAATAGGAATTGCACTAAATCTGTTTAACAATTTAGAGAGTATAGCCATCTTCACAATGTTGTTTCTTCCTATCCAGGAGCAGGGAATATCTTTCCATTTTCTGAAATCTTCTGGGATCTATTTTTTCAGAGTAATGTAGTTTTCATTGAAAAGGTCTTTTACTTCTTTAGTTAGGTTAATCTCTAAGTATTTCCTTTTCTTCAGTGCTATCATAAAAGGTACTGTTTCTCTAATTTGTCTCTTAGTGTGTTTGTTATCTGTGTAGAAGAATGCCACTGACTTTTTTGTGTTGACTTTGTAACCTGCTATGCTACTGAATTTGTGTGTTAATTCCAGTAGCTTTTTGGTTGAGTTCTTTAGGTCTTCCAAGTAGATTATCATATCATTTGCAAATAGTGATAGTTTTACTTCTTCTTTACCTATTCTTATTCCTTTTATTTCTCTTTCTTGTCTAATGGCTGTAGCTAATTATTCCAGAACTACATTGAATAGGAGTGGTGATAGAGGACATCCTTGTCTTGTATCAGATTTCAGACTAAAAGACTTCAATCTTTCCCCATTTAGAATTATGCTAGCTGTTAGATTGCTGTGGATGGCTTTTATCAGGCTGAGGTAGAGGCCCTCTATTCCAATTTTCTGTAGGACTTTGACCATGACTGAGTGTTGGACTTTGTCAATGGCCTTTTCTGCATCAATTGAGACGATCATGTGATTTTTTGGCTTTGGCTCTATTGATATAGTGTATTGCATTTATAGATTTGCATATATTGAGCCATTCTTTCATCCGTGGGATGAATCCTACCTGGTCATGGTGTATCATCTTCTTGATGTATTCTAGTGACGAGGATTTTATTGAGGGTTTTTGCATCTATGTTCATTAGAGAAATTGACCTGTAGTTTTCTTTTTTAGTTGTATCTCTCTCTGCTTTTGGTATCAGTGCAATACTTGCCTCCAGGAATGATTTTGGAAGGATTGCTTTCTTTTCAACTTCACTGAAGAGTTTGAGGAGTGTTGGGATTAAGTCTTGTATAAATTTCTTGCAGAATTCAGTAATGAATCCATCCGGTCTCGGAATTTGCTTTGTTGGTAGACTTTTTTATTACATTTTGTATTTCATTGGCTGTTATTGGGTTATTGAGAATTGTTATATCTTCTTGATTGAGTTTGGGTAATTTGTACTTTTCTAGGAATCTGTCCATTTCAGCTGTAACTTGAATTCTGTGACAGTAAAGATTCTCAAAGTAGTTATTTATGATCATCTGAATCTCTGCTGTGTCTGTAGTAATTTCAACCTTTTCATTCTTTATTGCTTGAATTTGAGTCTTTTCTTTCCTCTTTTTGATGAGGTTAGCTAGGGGCTTATCAATTTTATGTAATCTTTTAAATAAACAGCTTTTTGATTCTTTAATTCTTTGTACTGTTTTCTTTGTCTGAATGGAAGTAATTTCTGCTCTAATCTTTATAATTTCCTCCCATCTTTGTGCTTTCGATATTGGTTACTCTTCTATTTCTGGTCGATTGAGATGCTCCAGGGGAATATTTATTTGTTCCCATTTTGTTTGCTTAATGTGTGAGTTCAGAGCTATAAATTTCACTCTAGGAACTGCTTTCCTTGCATCCCATAAATCCCAGTATGTTGTGTTTGTATTTTCATTAAATTCAAGATATTATTTAATTTCATCTGTAACCCACTGGTTGTTGAGAAGAGTGTTGTTCAATTTTCATGTATTTCTGGAGTTGTTGTGGTTTCTGTTGTCATTTATTTCCAATTTCTTTGCACTGTGGTAAAATAATATGCATGGGATAATTTCTGTTTTCTTGCATATACTTAAGCATGACCTATGTACTAATATGTGCTCTATTTTAGAAAATGTCCCATGCGCAGCTGAAAAAAATGTGTATTCTGAAGTGGTTGGGTGGAACACTCTGTGTATGTCCACTAATTCCAGTTGTTCCAAGTTCTGGTTCAGCTCTACTACTTCTTTGCTAATTTTTTTGTCTGCTTGACCTATATTTGTGGATAAGGGGGTGTTGAGCTCTCCTGTTAAGATTATGGTACTGGATATCAGATTTTTCATCTTCATTAAAGTTTGTCTTATATAACTTGCTGTTCCTGTGTTGGGTGCATACATATTTATGAGGGTCACCTCTTCGTCTTGATGTTTTCCCCTAACCAATATGTAGTGGCCTTCTTTATTTCATTTGATCAGTCTTGGTTTGAAGTTTAGACTGTCTGCAAACAGGATTGCTACCCCTGTTTTTTCTGAGGTGCTGGAGCATGTAGTATTGTTTTCCATCCTTTCACTTTTAACTTATGAGTTTCTTTATGAGTTAAGTGCATTTCTTGTATGCAGCATATTGTTGGATTTTGCTTCCTTATCCACTCTGCCAGTCTATTTCTTTTAATTGGGGAATTGAGTCCATTTGCATTGATGGTTATAATTGAAATATGTTGACTTATCATTGACATGATGTTTACTTAGTACGGTTTACCCCTTTTTCTCTTGTGTTTAATTGGGTAGCCTATTTGGTGGGATCTTTTTGTTCTCATTTCTTTTTTTTTTTTTGTGGGACCAGGGTTCGAACTCACGACCTTGCACTTGCCCAGCAGGCACTTGTGCCTCGGAGCTATCTCCCCAGCCCCTGTTCTCATTTCTTGAGTGTGAATAATTTTGGTCCCTCTCTAAAATAGTTTTTAGTATACTGTGCAGGGTTGGCTTTGACATTATGAAATTCTTTAGTTGTTCCTTTTCATGGAAGTACTTCATTTCTCTCTCATACTTGAAAGAGAATTTTGCCACGTACAGCAGTCGGGGCTGAAATTTGTTTTCCTGGAGGACTTGAAGCACTCTGCTCCATGTTCTTCTTGACTTTATGGTTTGTGAAGAGAAATTTGCTGTTATTGTGATGGGTTTTCCTTTAAATGTGATCTTTTTTTTTTTTTTTCTCTAGTAACTTTTAGTATACTATTCTTCTGTTAAATTTCTGGAATCTTGACAATTATATGCGAGAATGTGTTTTTAGTCAGGATGATGTTATTTGGGTTTCTGTATGCTTCAGTTACTGTATGTCCAATTGTTTTTTCATATTTAGGAAGTTTTCTGCTATTACTTCTCCCCATATTCTTTTCATATCATTTGTATTGACTCCTTTCTCATTGATTCCTATTAATCTCACGATGTTCATCTTTTCTTCACCTTGCAGATGTTGAATTATTTTTCCTGCATCCTAATTGTTTTTAAGAGATCCTTTCTTATCTTTTCACTAGCTGTGACTGTGTCTTCAAGATGTGAGATTCTATCTTCACTTTGGTTCATACAGTTTTGCCAACTTGTGATTGAGATTTTATTTTCTTGTACATCTCTTTGAATCTGTTTCATGAGATCTATTTCTTTCCTGTATTGCTCATTCAGGGAATCCATCATGTTTCTATTCTGCTCTCATTTATTTATCAGTATCTTCCTTAGTAGTACTGAAGTCTCTCATTATAGTTATCCTTTTCTCTCTCTAGTTCAGACATTGTTTCAGCACTGTTCTCCTCTACTTTAGATGCTATTGATTTACAGAAGTCTTTTTTAACTTCATAGGTTACTGCTGCTCTTGTTTCTATATATTTCTGCCATTGTTTTTCCACTTCCAAGTCTTTCTTTTTTGTACATTTCTTTTTTAACTTCACATGTTATCTCTGATCTGAGTTGCTCTATGTTTTTTTTTTTTTGTCTTTTTGAGACAGGGTCTTGCTATGCAGTTGAGGCTAGCCTTGAGCTCACTTTTGTAGCCCAGGCTGGTCTCGAACTCGCACAAATCCTCCTGCCTCAGCCTCCAGAGTGCTGGGATTACAGGCGTGAGCCACCACACCCGGCCTTGCTCTATGTTTCTCCACTTGCCTTTCAATCTGGGCTGCTACTGATTCAGAGATTTCATCTGCATTATTCCCATTTTCTTCCAAGGTAGTGTTTCCTGCATTTGCTTTGTGTGGACTCGGGATTTGGGATTGGATCTTGCTCCTTGTCTTTGTTTTTTATAGCTGTGATCTCTGCAACTGGGTGAACTTATACAGTTAGCACGTATGGAAATTTGAGTCTGGATCCACCAAGGTTGTTCCCCTCTAGACTTGCCTGGTTCCGAGTTGAATCTCAGGTGGTACCTTTGGGCCTTGTGGTTTGCAACGGTAATTGACTGTGTGGGGATGGTGGACAGCCATGTGGGAAATATGAGAGCAGTCAGGCTTTGGGAAGTTTTAGAGTTGGGGGATGTGTTTGGGCTGAGAGAGTTCTTACTTGGCCGATATGAGCCCTGGTTGGGAAGGTGGGTGGAATCTGAGCTCAGGTTGTTGATGAGTCAGCAAGTGGAACAGAGCTAGATCTGCTGGTTGGCCCAGTCAGGATCACGGTGAGGTCCAGGCTGGAGTTCAGGGAATGATGGTTCAAGTCCTGGAGTTGGGGCTCGGTCCAGGAACTGCATGACCAGTCAAAATGGTGCCCAGGTCTGCGGGTTGTGGGTGGAGTCCGGGGCTGGGGCTCGGTTCAGGCTCCTCACGACTAGTCAAAATGGCGCCCAGGCTTGCGGGTCTTTTTTTCATTCTTTATTGCATGATTTTCTTTTTCTTTATTTTGATTAGTTTGGTTACGGTTTTATACATTTTATTTATGCTTTCAAGGAAACAACTCTGATTTTTTTTTGTACTATTTTGTTCATCTCCAATGCTTAATTTTAGCCTTAATCTTTATGATGATTTTCCTAACTTTCTTCAGCTTTGGGCTTGACTTGCTCTTCTTTCTCTAGGAGCCTGCATTGGGTGTATATATACCAGTGATTGTTATTTTTTTCTTGCACATTTCCCTTAAGAAATATGTAGTGACCTTTATCACTTTGGATGATTTTACATTTGGAGCTGATCTTGTCAGAGAACATGTTAGCTACCCCTGGTTTTTTTTTTTTTTTTTTTTTTTTTTTTCTGGGCAACAAAGATAAGGCAGCATGTATCATAATTGCTCACTTTAGATTTTAACACAAAGCTACTGTCACAAAATCAGCATGGTGTATATTGTGATCCGGAGCCGAAAGAAACTTCAAGAAGAGAAGAAACCCCACCGCTGGGAGCTGAGCCTGCGCACCCGCTGCGGTGCAATCAAATTGGAAATAAATGATGAAAGAAACCAAAGGAATTCCAGGACTACATGGAAACTAAACAGCACTCTTCTCAACAACCAATGGGTCACAGATGAAATTAAAGAAGAAATAAAACAGTATCTACAATTTAATGAAAATTCAAACACAACCTACCGGAATTTGTGGGATGCAATGAAAGCAGTTCTCAGAGG
>PVJA010026041.1:0-30086 GCA_004027025.1 Myocastor coypus
TAGCACCTTTTTGTCCTCAGCAGAGCAGAAGCACAGGACAGTGGCTAAGATCACCAGTCCCTGCACCAGGCACCACAGTTATGCATATCCGACTTGGACATTTACCAGCTCAGTAAGGTTGAGCAACATAGCTACATCCTGTACGCCACCATTTCCTTCTCAGTAAAACAGAGATGATAACTATGCCTGTCTCACATGAGAGTTGTGGAGATTAAATGTGTAAGGACCAAAAAGGCATTTAGGACAGAGAGAGCTGATTAATAGGTACTCTGTAAACCTACCTATTATTATTTATAATATGCCTGCTGCCTGTGCCTCATAGAAAACATAAGTTTGTGGTCATCTTCAATTTCATATGACATTCTCTAAAGAGACTAAATATAAATATCAGCAATATGATTTTACTTCTGTGTTCACCATCAGTGACCAGTGAAGCAAGCTGCCTCCAAGGGCTCTCTCTCCTCCCCTAGAGTAACTGAGGTGGCCAGGGCTCATCCGTGGAGCAGCTGGACTGAGAAACTGAGAACATTTTTTGGAAATCACAGCACATTTCCTGAGCAGCACATACGTTGCAGTGACTGATTAAAAAATACAAGATGAAATATTGCAGCTATCAATAATTCCTGCACATGGTCGAGTTCTAATGAAAGGATAAAGTTTCAGAGGGAGAGAGAACAAATGAAGAAAAGGGGTTTTTTTTGTTTGTTTTTATCAATTTCAGAGGAACACTTTGGTATAATCCTGAATGTTTTTCTTGGTGAAATATTTTCTTTTTATTACCCTCCATCACACAGTGTTAGTTTAATTTTCTTCTTCTAGCAGGTATATATTTCAGTTTTTAATTTAAAATGACATCATGGTCCTCACTGGTTTCCCCACATAATTTCCTTTCCTATTTGCTAGCTTCTCCTTAGAGTTTGTGGTTGTTGTTATTGTGGTGGTGGTGGTGTTGCCAGAAATAAAAGATTTCTTCTGTTATTTCATTCTCCAGCACTTACATTTCAAAGGGAGTGTATGCTCATGGGCAATTTAATTTCCCTAGACTTTAATTTCCATATCTGCCAAAAAAACAAAACATGATTTTTGCATCTACCTCCAACATTTAGAAGCATAATATTACCAGCTTTAAATACTAGCCTCTGAAGTATTTTTGTAAAATACTATTAAAAACAAAAGATATCTGTATAATTAGAGGGCGCACTACAACAGGCATGCAGCAGGCTTTGCAAGCCCATGAGGAGATGAAATCTCATCATTTGCTCCCTGAGCTTAGTACTTGAAGAATCAGTGAAGAAATCCATGTTTTTCTTCACTCTGTTTTCTCTCCTTTTCTGTCTTCTACTCTTCTCCCAGGCTAGTCTCCTTCCTGGCTGTTTGCTTCTACAACCAACACTTTGCTAGCCCTCAGGTGCTTCCTGGGTCTTTGCAAGATGCAAACAGTAGAGATATAAGAGCTTCATCCTGCCAGTTCCCCAAGGAGTCTCTCATCAGGTCTGTCTGCCACAAAGCCTTTCATAGCACCCTCAGAGCAACTAGGAGCTTCAGTCTGGGTAGTGTGTCTGAGTCCTGGACATCCCGATTGTGGAGAATCGAGCAGTGAGCCAAGCTGTGAGGGGTTATAGCCCTCTATCCTCTGTACTCTCAGATCTGCCAATGACTTCATCCCAACTGCAAGCTTGAGAGTCATGCAAAACCGTTCTCACAAAATGGAAATAACACTTTTGTAAATAAGGATAAGGAGAAGGGTTGAAAAGATGGGAAAGCATGGGGAAAATCAAGGAATTAAGACATTCTGCCAGTGCAAGTTCCCTATAACAAATGTGATTATTTTGTGCATCTAAAGTGTATCAATAAAATCATTTTAAACAACACAGCCTCAAGTTCTGCCATTCAGTGGAAAGACTCACAGACATCACTAAAGCCATCACACTCACATTCATGTTTATGAATGCAGAGAAACAAAATAGAATAGGAAACAAGAACAAATCAGGAGTAGTCCAAAGAGAAATCCACAGGGTGAGTCTAAGCGAGAGCCTTCTCCAGATGATCCCGCGGCACAGAGCTATGTTAGCATGCACAGAGTGTGGTCTGTCCATGAAGTTTGCTGCACCTCTGAGCTCATAGCACTTACCCAGGCCTCCATAAGTAGGTTGCACTAAGCTTTAAGTCAACAGATCCCTCATTACCCAATGGCTCCAATCTCAGGGGATATCCCTGACTTTTCTGGGAAGGTCCAGTCTTAGGACCATCAGATGTGTACAACTCCATTGTGAGTCACTACAAAATGGTCAGATGAGAACTCAAGGACCCACGGTAGGAAAAACTCTACCTACTATGTTGTTTTGGAAGTTCCAAGAATTTAAGAATACCTCTCCTTGAAAGTCAAGGATAATGGCCAAGCCTTGACTTTTGTTTAAAAAAGTGAAAACATTTCACTAGTTACAACATGTCCATCTCTTTCATGGGGTAACTTCTACCCTAGAATCCAATCTTTAAGCTTTGTAAAGGGTCAGGTTTATTCTAATTAGGATGTTTGTGGAGAAGAATTTCCTCTACCCAATATGTGTTTACATAATATCTTACTAAAATGTTCTGTGTCTCATAATTTGTAGCAGACCGGATTTTGTTTTAGCTAGTATATAATGCTGCTTTTCATATAATAGTTTCTCTTCATGTCCACAATATAGCATATTTCTTCAGATCTGTACTTCAGAGGACACTGTTTACAATCACAGATGAGTCAGTGTGGTATGTGTGTATTGACAGAGCTATGGCTGTTCTAGGCCCAGCACGGGTGCTTCCCCAAAAAACATTTCAGTCAACAGCAGCATTTCTCCGATGTAGCATTCTATAAGATGGTGAGATGGGAGATGGATCCAATTGCGCTAAGCTTTGTAACCATATGGTTTTATCCGATTGCGTCTTAGCAGTGTCTTCAACATCTGCAGTGTGGCCTAAAACAGTTTAAAACTTTCTGCTTATTTGGGGCAGTGAGGGTGGGGAAGGGCCTTCCTCTGTGAATAGATATGCTGGAATATTCTGTCTATTATGCAGTACTCATCTTGAGACTGTTTTCTCTGTGCAAAGATGGCTGTAACACGCACCCACGCATAGCCACCTGCATCTTCACAACACACCAGTCACTTGTATATTCACAGGTGGTGACTGACGGGTGGCGGGGAGCAGGTCTCTGCAATTTGGTGGGCTCTGCCACACACCGGTGGATATGAGTGTATTTCATACAGGCAGGTTAGGCAATAAATTTTGAAACTTTATCCTCATCTTTGGATAGAGTAATAAAAGTTTGTAGGCTTAAGAAAGCAATATTCCCTGGAACTGCAATATATGGGAATGATGAAACTGAACTAAAATGTACAGTAATCTCTAAGGCCTACCCAAGCTAGAGAGGTGCAAAGTGAGAGCTATAAAGCAAAATTTAACACCCGCCACACTAAAAGTCATTTTCAGCCTCTGACCAATTTCACACAGAATTGGGAAATATGACTAATATCAAGGTCCAATTCCCTGGGGGCTTAAAGAAAGAGCATGTCAGGAAGAAAAGGAATGGCCCCTGGTTGGAGGCACTAGTGAGAGGCGGCAGCGGCCTAGCACAGTGTCTCAGCTGCTTCCCACAGCAGCTGCTTTCTTCCCTTTCTTGAATTCCATATGCTGAGCAAAACAAGATTTGGGGTCATGCTCAGGGATCTGGGACTTGTGCAGGCTGCAGGTCCAGTCACAGTGCAGATCCAGGCTGTTGCTTTCTGTGGGGTTCAGGATGGGACAGTAGGAGAGTCACTCTTCTACCATGTAGTATTTTTGGCATGCAGTTTGCTGTCCCCAAAGCCATTCCCACACCAATAAGTAAAAGAGGCAAACAAATAAATTAACAAAACCTGTCTAACTCTTGTTCAAAAGATCTGATTAATCCAACACAGTCAGCCTTCTTCCAAAAGTTGGAAATTCTATCCTATTTTTTTTCTTTTTTCTGATTTAATTGGAAAAGTACGTCACATTCCAGGCCACAAGTGTCTCCCTTTTATCTTTTTTTTTTTCTTCTTCCTCGTTTTGTGTTTTCTTCTTATCCAAAAGTGAGGACGGCACTGAGGCCCCAGGACTCGATGGAGAAGCTCAGTTCCGTGTTCAGCCGGACCCTCTTTTCTGTCTCTGCATCACTGGTTAGATGCACACATAATGATGCTGGTAGGTGTAGCCACACATGGCTCCCCACTCTGGTTAGTGTCCCTGACTTATTTCGGGATCATCACTGTGACAGGAACATGCCAGCAGTGGGTGACTGCCAGTGAACAACGACTCCTAGGTGGTGGCTATGCACGCGAAGAGGAAAATGAGCAATTACCCAGTGGGTATGATCCATGCTGACAGCCAGTCTGGGTAATTCAAACAGAAACAACTTCCTTTGCCTCACTGGAAGGTTTGGGGCTTGATTTAGTGAGATCCTTGTTTAACTTTCTTTGCCTGCGGAAATGCAGTCTATATATATTTGCTGGTTAAAAGAAGGTTTGGGGGTTATAACCACAACATCTGTTAATTTGACATTCAAGTTTCACTCTGGCTTAGGAGCCCTCGTGCCTAAAATTTGGAAGTGGCAAATCATACAATACATACCCTAACTCCAGCTGTCTGGGAACTCAGACAGCACACACTTCTTGGGCTTTCTAATCCACCCAGAGAAATAAAACCATAACCTGAGCCAAAGAGTCATTTACCTAATTGGATTTTCCTTTTTAATTTCGGAGATACACAGAATGTATTTTAATGTCAGAGCTGTCTCAGTGACATTGTGAGCTGAAACAGACCATTTACCTAGATTTGAAGATTTACATTTTGATGATGTTTTACAAGAGCTGTTTTAACTAGAGAGAAAACAGCAATAATGTAGTTGGCTGCAGAGTTCCTAGTGCATCTGCAGGAAGTCCTTCCTTTTGTCCTGAGTAGCACAGCATAGCTGATGGGGCATGAGTTGTGGAGTGACTTCACCTGGTTCAAGTCTTGACCTCCAAACCCATTAAGCAAGATACCCAATCTTTGTCACCATTACTTGCTTTATTTTTCAAATGGGAGTGACAATCATTTTTATAACTTCAAGGCTGCTCTAGGGAATAAAGCTTATTTATTCAGTCTGCATTTGCACAGTGTCTACCTTGAAGCACTGGGAAAGACGCAAAGAGTAAAGAGACAGAAATCACTGCCGTGGTGCAGGTTATGTGAAAATTTATTGGGGAAGAGAAATGAAAGCAAGATTAATAATGCAAATAGACAATAATAACAACCAGGGGAAATGGTAAAATGAAGGAAAGGGACAATGCAGTGGGGAGGTGGGACTGGTGTGGCATTGGAGAAGGGATCACTGAGAAGGTGACAAGGAAAGAGGTCAGAAGATGAGAGAAGAGGTCAGAAGATGCAGAGTGTTCTGGGCTGAACTGTGTCGCCCCAAAGACCTATTGTAGTTCTAATACCCAGTAAGGTATCTTAATTTGGAAATTAGGTCTTTATTGATGTCAGGCAGATGTATCCTTATCTACCTGGTACCCTCACAAAAGGTACGGAGACATAAATGCAGTGAGGGTGATACAGGGAGAAGGCCATCACGTGACGACAGGCATGGAAACACGGGCATCCCAGAGATCACTGGCAAATCTAGGAGCTGAAAGAGACACGGAAGGATTTTTTTCTGCTTTGCCATCAGAGGAAGTAGGGCCCATGAATGTCTTGATTTCACATTTCTAGCTCTAGAACTAAGAAAGGGTACATTTGTTTGTTTTAAAGATCATTTTAATTTAGTTGATAGACAATAATCTGACATAGTCACAGGGTAGTGCTCTGTTTCAGCACATGTAGGGGTTGTGACGATCGCCTAGAGGTAATTGGTTTTCCCAATCACTGCAGTCATTTGTCATTTCTTTTCACTCCAGTTTTCACTGTAAGCCCCTAGTTTGTGGTACTTCACTATAGGTAGTGCTAGAAAACAAACACAAAGCAGGCTTAGCTGAGGAAACAGCAAGTACAAAGGTCTGAAGCCAGAAGTGGGCCAGCGGGACCAAGGACCAGGAGGGCCCAGCGTGCCTCCAAAGCACAACTTGGGGAGCAGGAGGCAGAAGATGGGGCAGGTGTGGAGCAGAAGGCCAGGGGTCCTTTCTAGACAGCTTTGGACTTTGCTTTTACTCTGCGTGACAGAAAGAAGACCTGACCTACATTATAAAATTATGTATGTAAAGTGCCTCCTGATTGGCAATTAGTCCTTTTTTGCCCCTTCAACCCACTCCACTTCTGATACACCCTGGCTGGAAGATAGGGGAGGCAATGTTTTGGGTACTTAGTATTTGTGCAGCTGTGCCTTTGCTACAAGCTGTGGAGAGCTTGCTGTCAGGTCAATTGCCATCTGCAGAAGTTTCTTGTGACAGAGATCTTCATAACACTTAGCGCTACCTCACAAATGCCATTTATCAGCTCCCATACAAGGAGGGGGCTGTGGAGTATTTATTTATGTACATCTGTTTGTTGGGTGTGGTTACTGCTTTGCATATGTATCTATTTTGCTTTGCTTTAGAGAGATAATGAAGCTAAAAATAGTTTACATGGGCAGATCGACACTATGTATGGGAACACACAGAAATATCTTGGAGTACAAGGTAAAAGAGCAGCCTTGGACTAGACTGTTCTATTCTGCTGAAGATGCCAAGATTATTGTCCAGTGAATGATAAGGAGGAGATGCATACCTAAAAGTGTAGCACGGCACTTAAATCTTAAATACAATTGGCTGCGCAGGGTAGGGTTTACAGTATTACATCATTCATTTATCCTGCATACACTGAGCATGGATAAAGATATGAAAAAGCTACCAAATTTGATCCTGTGCACAAACAACATCTCATGTGTATGGACAAATAAGAAACAGCACATAACAGGGATAGTCAGTGGTTCTGCTCTGGAGTTGGAGAAACTGCAAAGGAGTTGAAACATGGTCCTGGTGGGCATCTGAGGAGGCCCAGAGGGTAAGCCTGGATGCCCAGGTTAGCAGCCTGCATGGGGACTATCAGAAAAAGGAAATTGAAACGGGACATTCAGCTGTTGAACAGAGCAGGCCAGGTAGAATTCCAAGAAGGGCTGTGTCCTCTAGAGAGACTCGAAGGACATCTGGAGAATGCTTTAGCAGTAGCAGAGCTGAGCACGTGGCTGAGGTGCAGAGGAAGTCCTCTGTCCAGTGGCAGTGCTGGAAGGGAGTGGGTGGGTACGGGCCAGTGAGAGAATGGAAAGGATGGGCAGGGCGTATCCCAGGTATGAGGAGCTGCAGTCCCATGTTTCTGGACCCAGCTTCAGGACAGAGGAGCAGGACTCAAAAGCCGCAAGCCTCTGAGGAGAGTATGAGCTCAGAGTTCGGAAACCACGCAGTTTCCCAATCAACCCAAGGCTGTGAAAATTCAGAGAGACTAGGTGCCAGATTCACCCTACAGCCTGATTTGGGGTAGGGGTGGCTGCCAGGGGGAGACAGCTGTGGAGAAACCTGGAGGTGCAAAATGTAGGCAAAGCCATGTGGTCCTACAGAGGAGAAGGAGAGCTCTGTCAGCATAGGCTACGGCTGTGTGTAGGCCCACCACTTCGTCCGCACAGAACCCTGAGCACAGCATGGTAGAACCAGGAAGGAATGGACCATTGACCCAACTGAGTCTTAAAAGCGGCCAGTTTGGTGGCACTTGGCTTAAAAGCATTTTTAATAGAAAGAAAGATGTAAGGAAAGCTGTAGATCTTTCCTGTCTGTGTCTTGGAATTTCTTCGCCCAATCCCATCTTTCTCTTTGCCTTCCTCTCTCTCCAAATGACTGGAATGGTGGAAAGACAGCTTTTTAGATA
Source organism: Myocastor coypus (assembly GCA_004027025.1). NCBI lineage: Eukaryota > Metazoa > Chordata > Mammalia > Rodentia > Myocastoridae > Myocastor > Myocastor coypus. Next base: position 7,870 of record PVJA010026041.1, read on the forward strand.
ATAATCACTAAATTTAAACAATATCTTGGTTTTCATTCTGGTCCGGGGAACCAATCTGGGAAGCAGAGTGATAGGTATGTAGGTAGAACATCCCTAATATTGCCCCAATTCAGAGTGTCGCTGGGGTCCTGCTCCACCTTGTGTCAGAATGTCATCCTATGCAGGTGACTTCATTTCCTCTTATGTCAGTTTTCTCATCTATAAAATGGGATATGATAGTCATGATCTAAGTGTGCTGGCTTGAAAGAAAGGGCTTACAAGATTTCTAGAATCATATTTGGTACATAAAATAGTGATACGTCTCATTATTAATATTCTCGTCACTACTATCATGTGTGTCCTTACCCGCCTGAGGGATGTCACCAAGGTCCTCTGAGAATCATTTGCTAACACAAGCGGCTTGAAGTAGCTGATCCCTAAAACCTTTTCCGGTACTAAGGCTCCAAAGTCCTGTCCTGCAATGTTTCTGCAAAAGTAAAATCAATAGTTACATTTGCACACTGACTGCAGCATTTTTGAAAAACCATGCTTTTGGGGGTTTAAAGATGAATGTCACTGATAATTGGAAAACTTTCTCATTTCCATGAAGGATCTTCTCCATTTGCTCCTTATTGCTCATAAATTGAAAAAGTTGTCTTGAACTTCAGTTTTATAAAATGTGAACATTAGTGAAGAAACACGGTATGAAGAATGAAGGCCGTTAGTGCTCCTTTTGCCTATTCTGGTTTCCTGTATGGGTGTTTACAGCTGACTGGCGAGGAGAATCCATCTCATGCTGACCCTGACCTTTGTGTAATATTTATTGAATTAGAAAAAAGCAATCCACAGAATAATAAAGATATCTGTGCACGCATTTATTATACACAAAACTGTGCTTCATTTTGGAAAATCTGTCCCAAACTTACTCAGGCAAATCAGCCATAGCAAGGTCGCTGCAGATGTCTTTCAGAGGCCTTTTGTTTTAGCTGCATTCCGCAGCCAGATGAAGAGAAAGAGAAGCAGCAGGCCTGAATCCTGGAGGGAGGGCTGTTGCATCCGGAGTGCGCAGATAAAATGAAAATGTTCAAGGTGACCTTGGAGCGAAGAGTCTGCTACACTGGGGCTTAACTGTGACCCATCTACATCGGGGCTGGATTCCCACATGTTCTTCCATTTCTCTTCTGCCCTTTGCTCTCCTCTGTCTCCTGTTCTCTTGCGTTTTGCTCCTGGGAGAGAGAGAGAGAGAGAGAGAGAGAGAGAGAGAGAGAGAGAGACAGAGAGACAGAGAGACAGAGACAGAGACAGAGACACAGACAGAGAGACACAGACAGAGACAAAGACAGAGACAGAGACAGAGAAAGACAGAGAGACAAGGAGAGACGGAGAGAGACAGAGACATAGAGATAGAGTTGGGAGTGGTGGCTCACAGCTGTAATCTCAGCACTTGGGAGGCTGAGGCAGGAGGATCAGGGTGAGTTCAAGACCAGCCTGGGCTACAAAAGTGAAGCTCAAGGCCAGCCTGAAATGCATAGCAAGACCCTGTCCCGAAAAGAAAAAAAAAGAAGAGAGAGAGAGACAGAGACAGAGACAGAGACATAGAGAAAGATACAGACAGAGATAGAGATAGACAGAGACAGAGACACACAGACAGCACCATGGAAGCTCTCTGCTTGTTCCTGGAGACACCACTCAAGGCCGGGATCTGTTCCAGCTCTGGTTACCTCTTTTCTCTCCACATCTGACAGCTCCCACAAGTCAGTTTCACCTAATGCTTCTGAGAATATTTCTCTTTCATCTGGATATATCTTAGATTATGAATCTCCTTGAGATTTGGTCTGATTAGTTCCAACTCAGCTATTTTTCTATTAATTGAGACCTGTATCTCTTGGTCTCCAAATACCCAATTTACTTTTAGGACTTCTACAGTGTAGTTCCTCTCTTTTAGTAAAATTCATCTACCACTATGCACTAAATATGTTTCCCCCTCAGCTCCCACCATTTCACAGCTATGTGCTCAGATTTCTCCTCTTTGTAGGTTTTCTTTTACTTTATTGGTCCATGTATGTTTGCATAATGTTTACATTCCCTGTGGGAGGGTGGTGCATGCACAAAACACATCGCACTTCTTTTCATCACCTTCCCTTTCCCTCCCTCCCCTCCCCACTTCACAAATCTCTTGTTCCCCTTCTCTCTCTTTCCCTCCCTCCCTCTTCCCCCCCTCACTCCCTCCCCCTCCCTCTCCCTCCCCCTCCTTCCCTCCCTCCCTGTATTTCTTCATGGCACATGGCGTTTAGCTGGGCCTATCTGCTGTGTGCAGTTAGCCCACAGACATAACATATCCCAGTTTCTTCATCCCCTTTTCCTCCTCGCCCTTTCCCCTCCCCTGTCTCCTCATCTCCTTTCACTTTGAGAGAGGTCTATCTTCCTGCCTGCTACAACAATCCACTCAGGAGAACTCAGGCAGAGGCATGAGAGCTGCCTCCCACCCCGAAGACCCAACTTCCTCTTGGCGGGCCCCACCCCTCAAAGGCTTAGGCATCTTCCAACAATGCCACCCACCCTGGACCATATTTCTAATCGTAAGGGAGCCGAGTCATATTCACACTATAGACGATGTCACCTTTCTAAAATTTTTACTAACTTCTCAGTTAATTTTTTTCTATTAGCTATTACTAGAAATTTTCTAAATGATATTCATCTTTGCATAGAATAAATGTTTTCTTCATTGATATTCTTTATTGTATATTTGTTTTTACAGCTGCCGGCCTAGTTACCATCACATCCTGGGAGGAGCCGCAGCTGCAGCAGCCGGCAGCCCCACTTACCACCACCGCAACCATGAGCATCAGTGAGGCCGAGACCCAGCAGCCACCTGCCGCCTCCACCCTCAGCGCTGCTGACGCCAAGCCTGGCACCCCTGGCAGCAGCACAGGGAGCGGCAGCCCTGGGCGGCCTCACATCAGTGGGGCCTGCCGGAGGGGCCAAGAAGGTCATCGCAGCGAAGGTTTTGGAAACAGTAAAATGGTTCAATGTAGGAAATGAATATGGCTTCATCAACAGGAATGACACCAGGGAAGACGTATTTGTGCACCAGACTGCCATAAGGAAGAGTAATCCTAGGAAGTACCTTCGCAGGGTACGAGATGGAGAGACTATGGCGTTTGATGTTGTTGAAGGAGAGAAGGGTATGGAGGCAGTAAATGTTCCAGGTCCTGGTGGAGTTCCAGTTCAAGGCAGTAAATACGCAGCAGACTGCAACCATTATAGACACTATTCACGTAGTTGGTGTCCTGCATGCAATCACCAGCAGAATTACCAGACTAGTGAGCGTGGGGAAAAGAATGAGGGATCAGAGAGAGCTCCCGAAGGCCAGGCCCAACAATGCCGGCTCTACCGCAGGCGAAGGTTCCCACCTTACTTGCATGAGGAGACCCTAAGGGCGTCGACCACAGTATTCCAACCCTCGTGTGCAAGAAGCGACGGAGGAATTGACGACCAGGGTGCGGGAGAACAAGATAGACAGAGGAGACAGAATACGTCTCGAGGTTATAGACCACGATTCCGCAGGGACCCTCCTCGCCAAAGACAGCCTAGAGAGGATGGCAATGAAGAAGATAAGGAAAATCAAGGAGATGAGACCCAAGGGCAGCAGCCACCTCAGCATCTGTCAGTACTGTCCCAACTTCAGATGCCCAGAAAACTTTAAACCACAAGATGGTAAAGAGACAAAAGCGGCCGATCCACCAGCTGAGAATTCGTCCGCTCCCAAGGCTGAGCAGCAGGACAGGGCTGAGTAAATGCCGGCTTAACAGCTCTACCATCATCCGGTTTAGTCATCCAGCCCCTCCAACATCCCATGTCTGTCTTGGACCCAGCAGAACAGGAACTGACTCACCTGAAATGTAGGATAAATTAATTATTTCCTTTTTTAAATTGCGGGTGTTGTGAGTATTGCTGTAGAAACATAAACTCTGATTGGCACATAATTTCTATTTCCTAAAACTAAAGATTTACTTCGAAGTTTATTGTTTGACAACTAAACATGTAAGTTTTTTTTTTCCTCGTTATCTTACTGGTAAGTTGCTGAATCCCTCATGCGTCCTGGAGTCAGGCCTTTGAAATACACTGAGACTTAGTGCCCAGATCTTCATATAGCACACCTTATCACTTTTTTCTGCTGCCTCATCCATTGCTGAGAGAAGTGAGTTACAATTTCCAACTGTGTTAGTTGAATCGTTTCTACTTTTAGTTAGGTCAGTTTTTGTGCTAAGTATTTTGAGCTTACACTTTTGTGAATGAAAGTTTAAAACTGTTTTAACCTTTTGTTATACTGACCTCTCTTACTTATGCTAAAGCATTATTTTAAGTTTATTTGCCAGATATTAATACAACTCTCCTAGAATTTGTTGGAGGTTGCATAGAATATTGCTTTTCATTCCTTGTAAGATTTTTAAAAGCATCAATGAGCTGGACTGTGTTCATTTATCAAGTCTAGTAAGTCTAGTTTTTTAACTTGCACATTTACTCTTTTCACATAAGGAGTAATTGCTGATAGGTTTGAACATATATTTACTATCGTATACCATTTCATAGTGTATCACCTGCTCCTTGTTGTTTTCTGTCTTGCACTTTATTATTCTTAGCTGCTCTCTCATCTTTAAAACTTCTCTTAATTAGCAAAAAATGTAAATACCATTACTAATACTGAGATAGTCAAATGTTATATCATCTATTTACTGGATATCCTCAAATTCGAAACATTCAAAGCAAACTTATCAGAGTTTGATACTCATATAAAGTAATTCCTTATCACATACCCAACAATAAGAGAAGTTTAGAACCTCTGATTCTATTGCTCCTTCATTTCATGATGTTTGTCACGAATTTAAATTTGTCCATGTTAGCTTAATAATGAATACCTTGTCATTGTTGTTTTAACTGGTCAGTATTTATTTATGTTTACCCACTAGTTATTATTCTGATACTCTTTGCTTTGAACAATTTTTGCCTCCCATGGGATCCTCCCTTCTACTGCAGAAGTACTACAATTTTAGTATCAAATGCTTTGGATCCCTGTTAGATTCATTTACATCAAGGCATATTTTATTTTATTTTATTTTATTTTATTTTATGGAAGGGTCTACAGGATATTCAGGGTCTCACTATTAGATCAGACTTGTAGTGATCCACCTGTGTTAAGCTTCCCAAGAGCTGGGATTACAGGCCCATGCCACCATGCCCAGTTCCAATTGCATCTCTGTCCGCCCTGGGGGTGCTGCTAGCCTGGCAGGCCCAGGGATAGAACCCCACCCCTGCATCTGCTTGCAGGTGCTTTAATCCACTTAGCTATTTGGCCTACTCTAGGCTTATTTTTAATAGTTATGCATAGAGATTATTCCTCCTCAAGGGCACAGAGTTTCTTGAAAGAGATGGTTGAATCTTGCTTTCTCCTGAGTGGGTCCTTCGGCAGCCCATGGCTGTCTGTCCACATGCCTGTGGTTTCTTTCAGCAACTATTTCCAGACACCATATTGACCTGCTGGAACTTTGTGCTTTCCTGGGTGTCCTGGTGGTAATAACAATAATAATGATGATAATAATGAGTGTTTGTCATATATTTCTTCTGTGTAATACTCTGCTAACATTTCACAGATGCATTATCATAGTTAATCTTTAAAGCAATATCTTTGTCTTCCTTCTACATGTGAGAAAATGAATATTCAGAAAGGTTAAGAGACATTAAAACTTCGACCTTGATCACCTGATTCAAAGTTGGAGCAGTTACTGTTCATGCTCCACTGTCTCCTGGCAGTCTCCTCCTGTGGGGCTGGTTCCACTCCTTTCAGGCTGTGCTTCACTGCCTGACTGCTCTTTATTCCTGAGTCTGTACCCTAACCGGGCCTGGAGTATGAACACATCTCAGTGGATACACTTTTGCCCACATCCTAATTCTTTCCTGCCGCTATAGTTCCAAGCTCATATTTGCCCATAGTAATCTCATCTAGGAAAATATTCTCACTCAAGGAGACTTTTATTTACCAGGGGACCAATGACAGCACCTGAAGACATTTTTGGGTGTCATATTGTGGAACGAGGGATACTGCTATTTAGGGGTAGAGGCCAGGGATGTTGGTGAGTATTCTACAGTACACAGAGCAGTCCCACAGGAAGTATCCTGGCTAGTGTCCATAAGGTTGAAGCTATAAAACTCCTAAGTAACAATATCTATTGAGTATCTACCAGATTCTGTGCTAGGCAAAGGGAACACAATCAAAACTGGGCACAAATACCTGGGTCCAGGGAACTATCTTCCAATGGAGAAAGTGTAGGCATAAACTTAGCCAACAGTCTAGAACAGACTTTCCATCACTGAGGTTTCTTGTAGTACTCTCAGAAGAAGCAAATCAAATCCCAAGAGTCCAGAAAGACTGCCCTGTGCCTATGACCTGAGAGCAAGTGACTGCAGGATAACTGCTAATTACTCAGCTGGAACACGACTCAGTAGTATTGGAGGCCCTAAATACAAGGAAATGTCCTGTAGGAAGAAGCATGCTTGCAATAGCACAGAGGTGAAAGGGATATGGTGTGCTTAGAGACTCAAACTGTATCACCACAACCAGAGCAAGAAAAATCTAGCAAGGCGTGGGGTCTGTATCACACCTCACAGCCTGATAGATCCTCACAAGGTGATGCACTTTTTCCTAAAGGAAATGTTAAGCATATTTAGGTCTTAAACAAGAGTGTGTACGGTGGAAGAGGTATTGGAGAAGGAGGTATGAAGGTGAGAAAGAGTTTATAGAAGGCAATTGTGTTCATCTAGGCAGCTGATGGGCAAGGCTATGGGACTGACAGATGTTGGGAGTTCAGATGTTAATTAGGGGTACGAGAGTTGGCCAGATTCCAGGATTACTGTAGTGGATGATACATTGTGTCGACTTGGCTGGATGACTCAGTGGCTCAGTTCCTTGTTGGTGGGAGCCCCACCCTGGGGTACAATTGGTTCCTCCCTGGAGCGTGACCAGGGCTTGCCTAGCATATGTTCGGCTCCTCCCTAGAGTGGGATCAAGGGTCCATCCTGGGGTATGATTGTTTCCACCCTAAGGCACAATGGGCCTACGTCAGAATGACTGAGCACAAAGAGACTTTTTAAAGGGCCAAGGAAGGATTCAAGACTTCGCTTTATCGGAGAAGCTTCAGTCTTTGAGTTCAGCCTGGACTTCATCGTCTGGCTTGCAGCGCAGACTCTTCAGCCTCCAGCTTGAATCTTTTGCCATCCAGCACAGACTCTTCAGCGTCCATTATAGACACTTCAGTCTTCCATTGTAGGCCCATCAACCCACAGATAGAGAGTTACATGGTGTGCCGTAGTGCAGTTCAGACCTCGGGACTGAATTCTTCAGTTTGGAGCATGCAGACGCCCTCTGCACACTTCCTCATCTGACTCTCTGGCTGACTGTTGTAAGCCAATTTTATAATTCCTTATAGACTGTATATTTTGTGTTAATATCCATTCCTTATATCTGCTCTGTTCCTCAGTAAAATCCTGACCAATACAATTACCAAAGCATGGGAAAGATGAGGAGGAGGCAGAGGAGTCCAAAACTAGGAAAGAGTTATGGCTGCCTTGCTCTGTGCTTGCTCCCTACACTTAGAACAATGCCTGGCAAATTGGAGGCACTCCAGAAACACATATTGCTGTGACTGTTGGCAGGGTCTCCTGGGAGAACCCAGACCTTCCCAGCACTGTGTGAGCAAAGCCAGCAATAGAAATGGGAAGGAAGAGGCTTGCAGACATATACATGCTGGCTTCAAGGGTGCAAGGGAAATAAACAATTGGGTAACACTGTCTAGAGCTCAAAAACAGAGATCTGAGCTGGAAACAATCCTACTTGTTCATCAGAAAAAAATAAAGTCAGGAAACACTCTGAGCAGATGAAGTGGCATAGAGAAGAGTCCTGAGGACTATCAAGGTTTTGGGAGGACTAAAATGAAAATGAGCTGGGAAGCAACCTGAAAGCCTGTCGGGAATTCTGCTGCATAAGTACTGGTGTAGAGAAGTGAGTAGGAAAAGGAAAGAAATTAGTGTACTCAGCTTAAATTTGCCTGCAGAAGGAAAAGGAGATAGCGCTGAGGTGCCTAAAGAGTGCTACAGCGCTAACAAAGGGCCTTTTAAAAGTGGTTAAAATGAGAAGAGAAGTGGGCTAGAGTGTTGGGGGATTGGATACAACACACTGATGGAGCAGCATGCCTGGGGAGGAGAGAGTCAGTAGGACTCCCCAAAGAGCAGCAGGCAGCAACAGTGACTAGGGGCCTTCTTTTCCACAGCCAACCAAAAGACGTAAGCTCACGAGGATGAGCCTGCTGGCCGGGAGCCCAGGGCTTTCCCTGGTGGTGGTGTACATAATTATTCACAGAGTTCCCGCAATCACTGTCTTAGTCCACTTTGAGATATTGCTCTATCCAGAATGTCACCCCCACCTACTAAAGATCAATGATAGAGTGATTTGGTGAGAATAATCACTGAGATCTAGAGGTTGTACCAATTGCCTTTTCCCCTGTATCATTCCTCATGCCTCTGTCTGGGCCTACTGCAAAGTGAGTTTTGGAAGGCAAGCATCTGGTTCAGGGATGTGTGCTGGAGACCAGTGGTTCTCAGAGTGTGCTTTCCAGCTCGGCAGGATCAACCTCCCACAGAAGCTTATTAGAAATGCATACGTTTAGGTCTCATCAAAGACCACTGCCTCAGAATTCCTGGAGGTGAGACCTTGATTTAGTCCTCTCAGTTTACTATAAGAAAACTACTATCAATTTAGGAGCACAACATGGCACAGAATTAGAAGCTCAAAAATGGAATGCAAGGCCTCAGGAAGACACATTCTCCCTCTGAAGGCGGAACGGCAGCCTTACAGTCTGCCAGGTCTCCAGGTATGCCTTGGCTTGTGGAGCAGATGTCACTCATGTGTCTATAGCTCTGCACATGGCCTTCTCCCCAGGCCTCTTAGATCTTGCTCAGCCTTGTCAATAGAGGAACCCAAGGTGTTCTTGTCTCAATATCCTTAAACTACTTACATCTGCAAAACCTCTCTTTCTACATAATATCCTCACAAGTTCTGGGATTAGGACTTGTGTATATATGTAATGGCTGGCTCAGCCTGCCCTGGCAGTGGGGCTGGCACAGTATGTGGTGCTAGGGATAAAACCACAGTCCCTGTGGTTGCCTAAGCTTGCCTAAGCAGGTGCTTTAGATCACTGAGCTATCTTACCAGCCCTGAGTATACTTTTTAAGGGCCTCTATCCCTAAATAGCAGTGTGTCTAATTCTCTGTACACTAGACCACCTGTAGACTTTGTTCCATTTCTTAAAAGTTCAACAAGAATTTTCGAGACAGGAACCTACTGTTCCCCTGCAGGTCCCCAATGGTCACCAAGTTTGCCCATCAGTGGTATGGAGGGAATAATATTAATGGAGGAGTTGAGTGAGCCTCTGCTCCAAAACTACTTTGTCTATAGAGCCCATTGCTCTGTCAAAAGGAGGCAGCCTACTTGCCCCCTAGTATCCTGCCATTGTTGTGAAGACCAAGCCAAGTCTTCTCTGGGGAGCACTTAGGCTTTTGGCCATGTTCCATACTGTGAGACTTCAGAGATGTCATCAGTATCCTGATGATTTCAGCACTCATAATGATTTTCTTCCAAAAACTTTGACTCTGCCAATGCCCCACGCACATCTCTCTTCTCATGATGGGTAGGATGACTTCCATCCAAACATGCCCTCTGGACACTTTTGCTTTCAGGAAGGCAGTTGGTCTGCTTGACCCAACTCAACTGTCTCTTTTGTAGTAAGGATATATGTTCCAGTGACCACAAGGAATGTGTGTGGGTTCTGATTATTTTCCAGAAAATATAGTCTTGCACTCATACCTGCTGATTATTTAACAACCATTCTGTTGAGTAAAATAGTTTTCCAGGAAGATCACTGAAAAGACTGAAGGAATCCTAAATTCTAGATGATTTAAGATTTTCTGTGCAACAGAAGAAAAACAAAGTACTTATTGAGAATATAAATGCCAGTAACCAGAGATATTGTGGTCCTTTGAGGCTTGGGGTTCAGTCATGAAAGGCAGAAGCCAATCAAATCATACCACAGAGAAAAGAAACCACTCTTCTGACAGATGCTGCAAAGGAGGTGTCCTACACAACATGTCTGACTTCTAACAAGATGAAGAAGGGTCAGTGAGTCAGCGAGGTCTTTTCTGAGGGTGACAGCCTTAGGTCAAGACATCAAGGAGGACTATGGATAAACCATGCAAACAGGAAGCAGGAAGAGTCTAGATAAAAGAACAGCCAGCTCAGGGAGTGAATTCTTTTTGTTTCAGTGTTCTTTGCCATCCCCCCCCCCAGTCCCCTTTACTTAAGGTCTCATGACATCGTAATTGTCACTGTAGCTCCAGACATTGAGTCCACACTCAAGTTAGCACAATGGGAAAAGAGCTCAGCACTAGCTCTCTCTGTGAGGCTCCTCAGAAGTCTAAATCTTTCCCAGAAGTTTCCCAGCAGGCTTTCCTTTCTGGTTGCAGGATGTACTTAGTCGCCAGCAAAATGAAAGGGGGTCAGCAAGATTGTTGTAAATCCAGGGATCTTCCCTTTTTATCCCAAAGTCTAATATGACCCCTCTGGGCAAGGACATAGAGATGATACTGGCTGGCCACAGGCTAATCGCAGAGAATGCAATAGCCCACAGGCCCAGTGGAAAGGAGCTGGCTCAGAATGACATTAAGAAGTGTCAGTAGCAGGACCCCTTCATGTTGGGAGGGGGTGATTGTCTTAGAACAAACAGCCTCAGGAGGGTTATTAGGGAAGGAGTCAAGGTTTGCATATTGGACACCAGTGTTATATCAGACTGGAGAATTCTTAGATATGGATGGCTAGTAGATGTACTGTAGGGTATGTTCTCAACCTGTTTTCCATTGCTATAACAAAATAAATAATAAGATATAATTTTATAAAGAAGGAAAGTATTTGGATCATGGTTGTAGAAGTGCAAGAGAAAGAGCTGGTGTCTGCTGTCTATCTGGTGAGGGCCTTCAGGATGCATGGTAACATGCAGAAGATAGCATATTGAAACAGAGAAATGAGACGCCAACACAGGTATCTCTTTCCTCTTCTTGTATATCTGCCAGTCCCACCATAGGGGTCCCAACCTGATGATCCTCTCTAACCTTCATTTTCTCCCAAGCACTACCTACAAATACCATCAATATATGAGTTTGGGATTTGAGTCTCTGTGTGAACTTTGGGTGGAGACAGTCAAACCATTTCAGTTCCTCTGCAGCATCCTTGACCTTCGCCTTGTAGAGCCAGCAGTCTGTATCCGGGAGTGCTAAGCTCTCCAGTGTTCACCATGGGTACCCGTTGAGGAAGAGTAACCCTGTGTGGGGAACTATTGCATTAGGGAGTCTTGCTGCAGACTGTGGCTCTGTGTAATGTGATGGCAGTGTCAGGACTCGGTGAGGCAGGGGCAGGCACCTCTAGTGTCAAGCCCTACGAGACCTCTACCCTTTCCTGAAGGATGCTGTCTCTTTAAAGTTGGTGCTCAGCAACCTCAAGTGTCTCTCCCTTCTGGCTCTGAAGTGTTAGCCCATATTTTAGCGAGAATAAATCTTTTCTGATTTATAATTGGTTCTCGAGGATGTTGTTGAGGACACTGCTCCTTAATCCAACACAGAAGTGTGTGTAGGAGAAATCCCAGGAGAATTCCTGCCTAATTTCTGTCCAAAGAAGGGACATGTTTCTCCTGAATCACTTCTGTGTTTTTATCTGATAAGAATTATGAATTATATAATTGCTTTTGTTTTTGTGTTTATTGTGATTACATTGTTTTTTTATTTTGTACTGACTCCAGTTGAAATCAAAAGCCAAATTTGTGATTTCCAAGTATGCAGTTTTGTTCTTGATTATATTTTAAGTTCCTGCCTTTGTTTTTTTCTTTCTTGCTTTGTCTTAGATTTGATTTGAGGAATCCTACATTTTATGTAGTCTTATACAAGGATCTCAAATATATTTGGAAGCAATGTCATTATGTGCTCCAAATGGGGCCTGATGCCCAGAAGTGTCCTTCTTTCCTTTTGAGACAACAAAGAGACAGTAGGTGGGACAGAGCTTTCTAAATGGCCCAAGGTTTTGTTCATGAACTCTCTGCAAAATTCTTATGGGTATAAGTAATACTTAGTGACAGTCTCTCACAACAAAGAAGCAGGTATAAACTTGCAGTAACATATTTCAAAAGTACACCCACTTCTCCAGGAAAATAAATGGCATCCAGCAGTAGGCTTTTGACCTGTGTCTTTGTTGATCCAAAGCCTTTGGGGCTAAAACCTTCATAAAGCCCACCTCCAACATCCAGTCCAGGAAACTCTTATTAGTCTGCTGAGTTCAAGTGCCTAAAGTGTCATCCTCCTTCACAATGCGGCACATGCTACGACTGCAGGTTGGGTTCCATTTCCCAGAGGCAAGACTTCAGCAGGATGACAAAGAGGAAGAAGTTAAGAAGCACTTGGAAAACTGAAAGCTGCAGTTACATTAAGTGAGAGAACAATGAGGCTTGATCAGCGAAGACAGCACGAAGTGGGGGAGGTGCTCTAAATAGCCTCTGCCTTTTGCAACGAGAGTATTGCATTTTCATCATAATTATTGAATCTTGGCAAGAGGCTCAGCAGCCTGTTACCCACCTCCCCTGTGTCAGGCTGCTCTCCCACTCTGCAATTTTGAAACCTGGTTGGCAATTGCACCCTGAAGAGCAGTTCTAACAATGCTGCTGCAAACTTCCCCCACTTGAAATCTTCAATTATATATGTATAGACTAATGGCAATCTACATCCTGCCATGTTTCCCCTCTGTCTTTTTTCTTATTGCTATATCATTAACTTCAACAAAATTAAGTTAGGGACATTTAGTCCTCAGAGAAGCCAGGGGAATAATAACAGATGGATTAGGGTAAAGGGGATAAGGCAGAGAAAGGACAGTTTGACTTCTCTTTAGAAAAGTTGGAGTCACACAAAGAGAAAGACACACACACACACACACACACACACAAATAACATCAAATTTTACAGGGAAAATTTGAGCCCATAGTGAGCTGAGCTACTAAGAACCCCCAGGATATTAAATAATCACTTCTCCTTAGGGAAGATATATGGGGCAAGTTGAAGCTGTATTATTTTTTATACAGTTTAAAGCACTGAGAGAGAGAAAAAAGAAAGATAATAAAATACTATTACATTGCCCTAGCCTATTTAAATGCTTAGTTAAATAAATAATGAAGGTTCTGGATTAAGATCAGCACGCCCTATGTGTCACAAGCACTGGGGAAGGACATATGAAGGACTTTGTAGTCGCACAGCATCTGGGTTTTGTCAGAACCCAGTACAAATCAGGCTCTAAAGGCTGTCTCTGGAGGTTTAGCCTCAGCCCTTTCACTGTTAGCATTAGCCTCAGCAGTCAGGTTTGACTGTGACATCAGGGAAAGCAACTTGAACATAGTAGGCATTCAGTATTTGCTGGCTCGGTTGAGTTATGGTTTAGCGTACATATGTTTGAAAGGCAAAATGGATAGATAAAAGAGTTGTCATTGAATGTTATTCTCCAAAACAGAGATATTCTAAGATTTCATAAATCTTCTGTATTGTGAGTGGAGAATGAAAAGATGATAGTTTCATGGATAGATATAACTTGTCAGAATTTATGAAGCAGCTTTCTTTTGTTGATTTTGTGTGAATTTTCATGGTATTCTCACAAGGAAGGTTTGCTATCAAAATGGGCTAGATAGTACTGGTACTTTCCTAGCCCATGGAAAATTTTCCTGAAGTTGGATCAGGACAAGAAATATCCTGCTACAGGGGAGAGATCTAGGCTATTTGGCCTGGGGCAATGAAAGGCTCACAGGTAATTTTTCACCTGTTCCACACAATGAGGTCACAGGCCGATGTCTTTATCAATTTTGTCTTGTGTGCTACAGTGTGGAGAAAATGTATCCTGAAAAGCCACCTAAACCCAAGGGACACTGTGTACACAAATAGATCTTTGTTGCATTAAGCTAGTTAGACCTGGGCTTGTTATAGAACACTCTAAAGTCTGCCTTTATTAAAATACTAATTTCTAAGTATGAAAAACCAAACCTCAGAAACAATCCAGTTAATACTGAGGGTAAAGGTCAAACTGATACATGAACCCAGATCTTGGTGAAAGTAGAATAATACAAAAAGAACCATTATGCTCTTCTGCTAAGTGGTAAGAAAAACTACTTGGTTGTACAGGTTCTCAGTTAGATCTACTTTGAAGAGTGAAATTAAGAAAGGGAAAACACTCATGACAAGTTGAAATGACAGTCTTTTTGAAACAAAGACTAGACTTGGCTAAAGCAGTCCTAGAAATGGCCACTCATGCTTTTTGCTCTACCTGAAGTGTTCTTCATGTAGCAGATTTTGTTGCTGTTGTGAAAGAACAAAATTTCAACAACTTGTATGTGATGATCTACTTGATTTTTATGAGTAATTCATAAGCTAGGCAATATTCTGTCTACAAAAGTAGAACAGTGCTCTGGGAAGCTGAACAGACAAGACTGGCTTCACAGGCAGAAAGAATGAGGAAACAGAAGGGACAATAAGTAGTCTGACTTTCCATGGATGCTTGAGCAAACAGGACCTCCTTATCATGCCAGCTGGAGTAGGCCAGGCCCTTGAAGTTGGTTAGTATAATCTTCCATTTTTTTAACTTACCCATTTATAAGCTCTTTGATTAAGTGGCATTTAGTTTGAATGACTCCACTTTGGTCTGGTCTGAATTACCGAGAACTGCTCTGTCTAAGACAATAGCTTCCTATATATTTTACTAACCACCATGAGACCTGAAGCCCCAAAAATTAAGATTGGGAGCTCAGCTTCCTGCACTCAGTCAAGAACTCAAGTAGACTCTGCCATCTGCAACACATGGCCTCCAAAGTCACCCCTTGTGGTCTTGCATGAGGGTTCTAATGTGTCAAGGTTGTAAGCACATACTTCCAACCAATGAGGTGTTTCTCTTAGGCTACACAAGAGGTTAAGAAATACATTGTAGCCTGATGTCAGGAAGAAGGGAATAGGATTGACAAACAATACCAACCAATAACTCAGTTGCCAAATAACCCTTTCAGTCTCTCAAGCATCAGATGTACTCACCTACCCTTAGCCTACCAGACAGTCTTATAGTCCAGAGCCTTGTGTGAGCCTTGCATCTAACTCTAGGCACAGGATCTCTGGAAAATATTCACGTTGCTCCCCAGTATGAAGTATAGCTCTTTTATTTGTAGAAATCTAAACCCAAAAGGCAAACTGTCCTTCCAAGTAACGATAACTTAGGAGCAGAAAATGGCAATATTTCTCCCACTTGGGAGAAAGCAGAGCACATCCAGGCTCCCTTTACTACACATCATTCAGGATGGGGTGTGGAGGCTTCTGGACTGCTGTGGTAGAGCTGGCCCTAGCCTGGCGCCAGTTGTCATCCACTGGAGGAAGTGTTTGATTAGTGTTGAGGTATTCAAATATACTCTGACTGGCTCTCCTTTTCTTATTAACCCAGCCCAAATTAATTGTCGGGGCTAAATTTTTATTCTATTAATCCATTTTCTTGTATTTTTTTTTTCTTCATGCCTTTCTTTCTTAACTTAGAATCAGTTTACTTTGAGACCCAGAAACAAAACACTTGAAAAGATTACAGCTCTTTACTCCTCTTTATTGTAGGCAGCAGTCACAGTGTTCAGTTGATAAGTTTTATGAATGCTTTGTCATGAAAAAATGTTTCGACTACATCTTATTAGTTGGAGGTCATACATAGACAGTGGGTTCTATCATTGTTGCCACAAGTTTCTGATTTCTTTTCATTCTAATTTCTTTTTTCTTTTCACTCTATCTCAAAATCAGCCACTTATGCTCTTAGATTAAGTCTTTTCTATAATAACTTCCCAATGACAAGAAATCATAATATTTTCTGAGTCTCCATTTTCCTTGGGATCACTGGCTCAGCAGGAATGTAATCATGCTTCCATGTTTCATCAAATGTTTTATTTTAAAAGTTTCTCTAAAGAACTTGCACTTCTGAAGCCACTGGTATGTCAAGTGCTATCAACTTCTCTAGCAGTTTTGCCCAAATTTCCAAGTAAGTGTCACACATTTTAGGTGTTTCATCCGATCATATCTCAATTCTGACAATTTCCTTATTTGCTAAGTGATTCTAGCTTCTATCAAGAACAACCTTGGAAACTCAGTGATTAATAAATGTGTATTTTTATCCTTTTTCTCTCTCAAAAATATGAAGCTTTGACAGAATGGGGGTTCAACTCACGGTCATGCAGCAGGTGGGGATGAAGAGTCTCTACTGTCTTGTATCAGGCATTGCCTGATACATTGTTCTAGGCTACAACCGAGAAGGAAAGAAGATGATTGATTTTGATGGGGATGTTTAGGAGCTAGGTGTAAAAGTGCCTCATCTTACATCTGGTCCTCTTTTGTCTGGGGCTTCAGTTTGTCTGGCTGTGTGTGCGGGAATAGAGACTCCTGAAAGCAAGAGCTAGCACTAAAGGGAAGTAGCCATGAGGCGAGGGGGCACAGCCTGGTGTAAGTGGCCTTATGCCACAGTGGTGTTGGTAGGAAGGGGCGAGGGGACATGAGGAACTGTAGATTCAATGAGGTGTAAGAGCATGAATAAGAACAATAAAGTGATATGAAGCATAGGAAGTTATACAAGGCCAGAGGGAGTTTTGTATTTCATAGGTGAGATTACATAGATCCGCATGAGAGCAAAACACAACTTTCGGGTGAGAACTGAGCTGGTGAACCTCAGCTATGGGGACTTGGTTCTAATAGTTAACTTTTCATGATTCCAGTTCACTGATTCATCTTGGCACAGGGATCAGTAGTGAGTCCCACAGAGAACAAAATTCTGTTCAAATCTCATCTCCACTGTTCATTTGCTGTTTCTTTTCTTTTTGTACCAGGAGTTGAACTCAGGACCTCACACTGGCCAGGCAGGCATTGTAACATTGAGCTACAAGCAAGGCCCTTACTTGCTTTTAACTTGATGTGTCTTTCTCTCAGTTTCACTATGCATTTCTAAGACAACCCTTACAGTGTTCCTCTTTCATGAAAAGTTACTTTGATAATGAAGCACTTACATTAGATGATGCCCATAGTGCCCCGTATGTTAATGGTGAGCAGCCACTTGAGATCTGATTTCATCGGTGTTGCTCCTAATTCCAGTTCTCCTCTCCACCTCTCCACCATTCCAACCCTAAATCTGTGAGCCTAAATAATATTCAATACAGACATCACTCTTTTTTTAGTGCAGTGCTATAATGTCAGCCTTTCCTCCCAATTCATCACAACCGTTAGATGGAATTTCATTCAAACTGCATTAGCTATCCAATTTCAGAGGTAGTGGCTTAGTCTAAAGTGGTTCTATTTCACTAAATTTCTCTTGAGAATAACCACGAAAAAGGTTTTTGTAATAGAAAGTTTTGTCCCAGGCCGGGAGATGATCTACCTCATTACCATCCCTGCTGGGGAGGTTGGGTATCCTTTCTAATGTCATTCTCCATGCCACCCTGGCCAGAAACCTCCCACAATCTCTATAGCTTCCTTGTCAATGTGGGGCCCAGAACAGCAGCACTACCCTCCTCTGGAACATCAGAAATGTAGTTGCAAACCCTGTCTAAAACTACTGTACATAAATCTACATTTTCAAAAGATCTAACAGTGTAACCCACAGTTTACAAAGCAATGGTCTACAGCAAAAAGATTAACTCTTCCATCCTTTTGCTTGAAGCAGGATGTGCACCATAAAAATAAAGCATCCTCCTGGATGGTAGGTCAAGGACAATAAAGATTCACTCTTTTTTCCTGGAAACATAAGACTTCAATCTATGTTTGCCTAATGCTCTTAACTTGAGTTTATGAGGGAAGTAAGAGGTTGGAGCTGATATTCCTAAGAAATTTCTATCCCAACAAAAGGTTTGGAGAGATTGTCAAATCCTTGTCTACCTAAGGAAATTTTCTAATTTTCCCCCAAATCAACTCACTGCTATATCAGAAGAAGACGAATACACAAAACAGGACAGTAGCTGTGTGTGTGTGTGTGTGTGTGTGTGTGTGTGTGTATATTTTCAAAAAGGTCTATTCCATCTGGAGAGAAATCTAGTAAAAGAATTCGGTTAGGCTAGGTGATCATAGACTTTTATACAGAGATATAGGAAATGACTAAGATATAGTCAGAATTAGCTGTTTATGGAACTTGTTCTTACACATGTGTTAATGCAGAAGTGCATGCTCGTTCTTGGTATGGTGTTGGTGATTACTGTTGGAGACTATGATATAGGTCAGCATGCACCCTGAAATCACAGATTAGAGAACAAATTGCCTATTTGAATGACCTTCCATCCTACAGAGGTTATATGTGATTGTAGGTTGGAAGCCTCTACAATGAAATCACAAAATAAAAATGTAGTTTTATGGGATTTGCATTTATCATCTCTATAAATAATCTGAAACATTAGACCAGAAGCACAGAGACTACCCACCATTCGTAAGATTTATTAATATTTCTGACTGCTCCAAGTTTGTCCGGATTTTTCTATCTACCTTGGTGATCGGAACAAAAATTAAATTTAAGTTCAAGTAAATGCAACAGTAACCAAATAATCAAGGTTAGCATCACCATCATTAAGATAAATCAATATCACTCTTTGATATCATACTTTAAGGACACAAAATCGCCTGCCTGGCAAGTGCAAGATTGTGAGTTTGAACACTGGTCCTGAAAAAAAAAAAAAAAAAAAAAAAAGAACACAAAATCACTTTTAAAAATCACTTTTGAGACATTCTCACAAAACTATATAATCTCACCCAAACTGGGGAACCTCTGCCAAAATTGGTATCATTCACAAAAACTGAGATAATGAAAGAAATTATGCAGGAACTGTATGAGATTGAGAAAGACAACTAAAACCAATGTAACATACTAGATTGAGTCTTATAATAAAAAAATGACATTAGTGAAAACAAAGCTAAAATTTTAAGATCCGTAGTGTAGTTTCTACTACAGGTATTGGTTTCTAGGTTGTGACAGTTGTGCTGTGATTATGTAAGATGTTTATATTAGGGGCAGGAAGAAAGGACAGAGAAGCACTTTCTGCACTATGTTTGGAACTTTTGTGTAAGGATAAGATTATTTTAAACAAAGTTTTTAAAACAAAACTTCAGGATCTTTTATGTTCATTTTTGGAGGAAGCTACAGTAAAAAAGAAGCCCGATTTTCTGCCAGTCTTAAAATAAAAATCTCAATAAAATAGGGAAAGTGGATCAAGATTCCCAGGTCTGGAGCAAGAAGAATAGGAAGACTGCAAATTCATATACATGAGATAGATGGGTATATGCATGCAGGCTCATTGCTATAAGCTCAGTTGTGTCCCCCTTGAGTTTATATGTGGAAGACTTAGATGCCAGTTCCCTTAGAATAGCACTGTATTTGGTGATAGTACGTTTAAGGAGATGATTTAGAATGAGGTTCCTATTGAGGGTCTTAATCCAGTTGGACCAATGTCTTTATCGACAAGGGAATTTTGGACCCATGAAGGGGTACCAGGGATCAGGAGTGTGGAAGCACAGAGAGAGGGCCTACAACAACATGTCCACCTCCGTGCCAGCCACACTGCTCGTGTGATGCCAAATCCATCTACACATTAGTCTTGAACATTTACCTTCCAAAACCTTTGGAAAAGATTGTTTCCATAAGCCCACCCAATCACTGATATTTCAGGATAGAATGGCAAGACAATGAATATAATCATATATGTTTTCAATAAATTTGTGCTTAAGTTGGCCTTTGGTCAGCCTTCTCTAAATACATCATTGTATTTCCTGCCTTCGTGCATGACTACATGACTATTTTTTGTAGGCTTTCAGGTCTATCTTATTTTTCAGTATTGGGAATCAAACTCATAAGGACCTTGCACTTGCCAGGCAGGTGCTACGCTGCTAAGATGCAGTCCTAGCATTTCTTATCTCAGGGCCCATGAGATAGCTCAGTAAATTAAGCACCTGCTTAGACAAGCACTGGTACCAGAGTTTGATGCCCCAGCACCACAGGCAGTACTGGCCTCTCCTGCAGGTGTCCCCAAGACAGGCATGGTGGTGCATGCCTGCAGTCCTAGTGCTGAGGAGGCTGAAAACAAGAGGATCACTGAGTCTGAGCTGCATAGTGAGACCCTGTACCAAATACATTTAAGAACAAAACAAAATAAAAACTTCTCAACCACAGGATGATCAATTCAGTTTTAGGTACGTATTAAATATTTATGAGGTTTCTCAGATAAGCATTGGAACTTCTAAAAATTATTTAAGGCCTAGTGTTTTAAGGACTTTAACAAACTATAGTATGTCCAAACAAATTAACCTAGAATAGGGATGGCCTAGAAATCATATCCTACTGGAAGTGGTGGTAGCATCCAGATTTGTTAAGATTAAAAGAGAATCAGGAAGCACATGACGGAAACCTTTAGTGTTTTAGGGCTGATAGTAGAAAAAAATTAGGTTTATTTCACTTACTTTTGGAAAAAATTTAGAATCAGCTGGATTTTAGTTCAAAAAATGCATTTTATGCTGCTATAATATTTTAAAACAATGAACACCATAGATATTGTCCATTTAGTGATCTACCTGTCTAATGACCACTTGGACTTATAACACATATTCAGACCTATTATGTAGAAACATAAGCAGCAGTGTAGCCTTATGGTGGCTTTTTCTACTGTACTATAATTTTTGGTGATTGTACTATACAATACTATAGTTTTATGTTCTGTTGTCTATTACAATGTTGCATGAAGGATTTATATAAATAAAAGCAAAGTCATCAGGCTGGTGTTTCCTTGGCCCACTTCCTTGCTCTGAATATTATAATATGCAAACTAAATATAATTCCTCATAGTGCATGTAACTACCTAACCAAAGGTAGTTAACAACCAACTTGATTGTGAAGTAAGGGTTGTCTGTATTCAAAAACAGAATACTCTCACTTGAGAAGTAGTGAGTGCTTGGTCATCAAAGGCATTCAATCATCTAGTGATGGCCAGTTGTCAAGAATTCTATAGTTTAGGTCCCTCGTTGGCATGATGGACCTAGATAGAGTGGAATCTATCAAAATTTTAGAGCTATGTAGCTATAAAAGTCTTAAAGAATCCTAAAGGTAACATGGCAAGTGGGTAGGTTAAGGATTTCTAGGGAACTATCAAGGGAATAGCAAGACTTCGTCTTGTAAGTGTGAAAATATTCAAGAGCCATGAACTGGCACTAGCCTACAGTGAGCTAGTTTAACTGGGCTGGGCTGTAGCTCAGAGATAGATAGACAAATCTCCTATAATGTTACAGTGCAGCCAAGGTTAAGATCTGTGTTCTAGTTAAATATTTATCAGAGCTGTTCACTATCTTGCTTGGCTCTTTATAATTTCTAGCAATTCTCAGCATACTGACTTTCTATCAGATCTCCTGACAAAGAGGATGGCATAATTTTTCTGAAGAATGCTTACTCCAAACCACCAAACAGTTATGGACCTATCAGGAACATTTCCACTGTCTACAGTTGAAAGACAGCAATCCTTAGCCTCCAAATTCATGCAGATATGTGGCTAGGAACTCCGCACCACATACAAAAGTTGCCTCCAGTTTCCAGAGTACATGATTAATTGGAAGCATTCAGTAACTATTCCAGCTATTGTCTCATGTTTACTATACATCAATCATCCTGCATAGGCAGCTGGAGCTCAAAGTAGAGTCTTTTTTGGAGGAGAGTGTGGAAAGAAACCATGCAAGTTTATATGGAATTTTTGTGTCATAGTTTCAATTGCTTCTATGATGTGGGTGTTTGTCTCTAGTAGGTGGATTAAAAATGATATAAAGGCAAAAATAACAACTAACATATGGTTGTTCTAAGTAAGCACATAGCAATGACATTGGTCACTTAGTGACTATTGTGCTCAGGGTTTGCAAGGGACTAGTTTGATACAGGACACATAAATTTATAGTATCCTATAAAATTCAACCAAAAATCCAAATACAGAAGATTGCAAAACAGGACCAGGGAGATAGCTCAGTAGGATAAGTGCTCGTCTGGCAAGCACAGTGTCCTGAATTCAATCCCTGGTACTGCCAAAAAGAAAAGA
>PVJA010026042.1:0-30093 GCA_004027025.1 Myocastor coypus
ATTCTTTAAAAAAATTTTTTTAAATGGGCACCTGATGTGAATAAATACTTCTCAGATGAAGAAATGGAAAGAAACAATCAATAAATACATGAAAATGTTTAACATTTTTGGTAATTTAAGAAATATAAATTAAAACAACACTAAGTTTCCACTCACTCCAGAAAATAATGGTGATCATTGAGAAATGAACCAGGAACAAATGCTGGGAGCCAGTGGGAGGAGAGCTCCCCCCTTCACTGTTGACAAGAGCATAAAACAATACGGCACCGGGGGAATCAGTACAGAAATTCCTCACAACTTACAATTAGGAACTCCGTGTGAGCCAGCCATTCTCCTTCTAGGTGCCGTCACAGAACAGCCAAAGTTGTCATACCACAGTGAAGGACACAGGCACGTGTTTATGGCAGCACAATTCCTAATAGCTACATCTTGGAAACAGCCTGAATGTCTATCAATAAATAAATGGATAAAGCAAATGTGGTCTTTATAACCAAAGGAGTGTCACCCTGTTACAAAGAAAGATAAATCTGAGTCATTTGTAGAAAAGTGGATGCACCTTGACAACCCTATTGTTAAGTGAACTGAATAAATGCACAGGTTTGTGTATCATGTGTTTCCTTTAATATGAAAAAATTAATATAGGAATAGAAAAATAGAAACTATAATAGGAACATGGAGAGAGAGAAAATAGTTATAGCCCATCGAGAAATATATATATGTATATATATATATATATATATATATATATGCATGTTTATATATCTTGATTTAACATAATTGTCTTTGGTGTTGTATATAGTTTGTTGCGTATTCATCTCGTTGTTACTACTTACATATGAAATCAGGTTTATAAAGACTTGTGAGGGAAATCAATGAATCATATCATTTTAGGCAGGAGGCAATTCTGTCATTTGAGAGAACCTGGATAGAACTGAAGAAATGTATGCTAAATGTGATAAGTCAAACAGAAAAATGCTACATCTTTGCTTTTATGTGTAGAAAGAAGCTAAAACAACTGAACTCACGGCAACAGAGAACAGAATGGGGGTTACCAGAATCTGGGGGCATAGGAAATGTAGAGAGATTATAGTAAAAGGGTAGAAAGCCCCACATAGATGGAAGCTGTGAAAATAAATAAATAAATAAATAAAGGGGGAGATCTGTTGTAGAGCATGGGGAGTGTACCTCATAAATAAGGACTGTGCATTTCAAAATCACTCAGAGTAAATTTAAATATCTCTATAAAAAATTAAGTATTTGCAGTGATAGGTAACAGTGAAAAAAACCAGACATCTCTCAGTCTTTATCAGTGTTTGTGTTTTACTAAGAAGACACAAATAGTAAACAGATATATATGTAAAGTATGCACAACCTTAAAAGTGATAATAAATCCCAATAACAAAGAGAATAAAGAAGGCAATACATATTCCTGGACAAAAGGTAGAATGAACCAATTTTAGAAGCTGGCCAACCAAGCCCACTGAAAAGGGGGTGGGGACTCGGAGTAACAAGGGGAATGAGAGAGACACACTGCAAGCAGTGTCACCTCAGACTGTCTGAGAAATCGCTCAGCACTCCTGCTCAGCTGTTGCTCAGTGTCTGCAATGGGCTGTGCCTTTGAAAGAGAAAGAAAAGGAGCCTCGTGCCTCTGCTTATATCACCGTAGGGAAAACAGCAGAAATGAATAACCGCCGCTCGCATGCAGGTACCGGGAGAGGCAACACAAGCGAGACAGACACTAGAAAAATAGAGGAGCGAACTGAGCCTGGGAGTCTTAGGAGAAAACTTTGGAAAATAGGTGATATTTGAGCAAAGGATCAAAAGACAGTAATAGCTAATAATGATAGCTAACCTTTTCCTTTGCTTCAGAGGGACACTGAACAAAACACCTCCTCTTTCTCTATTCAAACCATGAAAGTCCTGTATGAATACATCTCCACTTTAAACCTCTCAAGCAGAAAGTGCAGAGAAAATGTGAAAGGTCAGCACCAATCTTCAGCTCCTGTGGCTCTAAATCCTGAATCTAAACACTGTGTTCCTCTGGAAACACAAGAAGACTGTGTGTGGCTCTGCTCTACAGGCAATGCATACTAGAGCTTACGGTGTTGTAAACGCTATTAGAAAACCTGAATAGAAGTGACACAAGAGTAGAACCTCTTAAAACTATAAGTAAAACAACTGTTGCTGTTCATAGCTCTGTTGGCTAAATTAAAGCCTCCCAGTTTTTAGTATTTCCTTGTAATCTAGTACATGGAAAGACTGTAATTGATTAAGTTTATAATTATCTCATTAGTAATAAATGCCTCATAGGAAAAATATAGGAAATAAAAGGACCAAAGAAAACACTTAGGAAATAGAAAACAGTGCAACAGAACATGAGAATACATATCCAGTTCAACAACTCAGAGAAAAATGCTAACATTTGAAATAATATATTTACTTTGTATGTATCAAAATTACTCTACAGGGAAAAATTTCATATACCCTTAAATAGTTTACAAAAATGTAATGAATGTCTAAATAATGATATCATGGGCCAGCCAGAGAGCTCAGCGATTAAGGCGCCTGCTTAGGCAGACACAGGGGCCGGCAGTTGGATCCCCAGCCTGCCGCCGCGGCTCTCTAAGACAGAGACTGAGACTGGGTACGATGGCACGTGACTGTCATCCCAGCTCTTGGGAGGCTGAAAAGCAGGAAGGGTCACTACGAGTCTGATCTGTGTAGTGAGACTGTGTACCTTGCACTAAATATATTTTTTAAAATGATGATGCAGAGTTTGCAAATAAAAAAAATTATTATGTTACATCACAGGGACAGAACTACTCTACCTACTCCATACTACTCTAGGTCAGTGTTTAAATGACAGATAGATTAGGTTCAAGTTCCTGCCTCAGTCCTCAGCTACAATGTCTTAAACAATTCAGTCTAAAAGTCATTTTCCTGCCACAGATGTAGCCCAGCAGCACAGTACCTGCCTGGAGAGTGTGAGGCCCTGAGCTTGATTTTCGGTACAAAAAAAAACCCCCAAAACTTTCATTTTCTCTACGGAAGATCCAAAAGGAATCTAGATTGTTGTGAAGACTGAATATAATAAGGAAAGCATTTCAAAGCATTGTGCCTGAGGAAAATGGTCAGGCAATAAAAACAGCAGCCACCATAATCATTCATACCAATGAATAAAACTATTGCATTAGTTACTCTTTTCTTATTGCTGGGATAAGTTCCTGACACTCAAAATGAGGGAAGGAAAGCTTTATTTAGCTCACAGTGATGGGCGGTTTCAGTTTAAGGCAGCCTGAGTTATGTGTGAGTCCTCGAAGGCTTATGTACTCGGGAGGCTGGGGAGCTGCTCTGCCCACAGTGACCCCCTCCACACCTCCAAGGTCCTGACAGGAGGGAGGGTAGAGCGCAAGCATGCTGACAGTTTAACTGTTTGAGCCCCTGCTGCCACCCTTCAAGCCTGACCCTGGTCCTCTGGCCCCGCCCCTCAAGCCACTCGCTGCTCTACAAGCTGCATCTGCACCATCCCTTGCATGAGGCTGGGGGGGGGGGCAACTAGACACACGCCATAACAACTACCATGCAAACAACATATCAACAATTCTTCTCCGGGTGTATCTTTATTTATAAAGCAAATATACTCTCCCCAAGGACAAGAGATAATTTTTTTTTTTTAATATATGATCTTCAAAAGCTATTGCATGTGTTTGCTATGGTGAAGAAGACTGACACTCGTTAAGCTATCATGGTCTGCAGAAGGCTGTTTTATGGGCTCCTTCCCCTAAAGTAAGCAAAGTGTTTCACCTGTAGCTTTATGGGGAAAGGCACAGGCATACACAACTTTTTCTTTTTCTTTATGGAAAAAGGTAAAATAAAATTTCATAGCAAAATAATGGGAGAACAGCAGTAGTTAATATATTATGTGTTGTTATCTTTAAAGTAGTTACTCAGAGTCTAAGATAGGGGCATAACAATTTCTCCAGTCAATACTAGCACAAACCTTCTTTTTATGAACTAATAAAAACTAATAGCTTAAAGGAGCTGTACTTTTTCTTTTTCTCTACTGTCCGTTCATGCATCCTAGTTCTTCTTTCCTTTTTGAACTATCTCTTCCCATATTTATTCTACATTTTAGGTTTTATTTACTCTTCCATTATCTCGCACCAGGGAGACAATACGATGTTTGCACATATGAGCCTGATTTATTTCACATATGAGTTTGGTCTCAAGTTGCGTCCACATACCTATTAAAGCCTCACGCTTATCCTTCTGTGTGGTTGACTAGGACTCCATTGTATAAGCACACCACATCATTTTCACGCATTCCTCAGTTCATGGTCATTTGAGTTGTTGCCAAGATTTAGCTACGACAAATTTGGCAGCTATAGACATGGGTACACATATATTGCTCTGGTTTCACGTTTTCAATTCTTCTAGGAAAATACCCCAGTAGACAAGAGCTGGGTGGAATGGGACCCATATCCCTAATTTTTTGAGGGGCCTCAACACTGATTTCTGTAGTGGCTCCAACAGTCTATATAAGAAAGCCAAGAGATTGTGAATTCAATGTTATGTTTCATAATTTATCTAAATCAGTGTATGATAATCAAACTGGAATCAAAATGCAAAGCAACATAAGCTTTAAATTGTGCTATCCCAAAGCTTTTCCTCTTTTTATTTACTTTTTTGTTTTGTTTTTTTTTGGATCAGTCTCAGTATGATGGCCAGCCTGGCCTTGAACTCATGGTAATCCTGCCTCAGCCTCTTGAGTGCTGAGATGATGTGTGCCCCATGGTGCTTAGCTTCCTGGACCTTAATAAAATGATGGGTATATGGTCACTAAATCATAACTGAACGTAAAGGCATCACTGTGATTTTCCACAGAGTGGCAGTTAAAAAGAATTTCTAACTCAACCTAAAGTTTATGCTACAACTTTCATGTAAATATAATGAATCTTAGTTCCTTTTCCTGTATACTCGGGGTTAGGGCCACCTGCCTCAGTGTACAAAATACTGACAGTTAAACTCAAAAGGGAAGAATTTTATTTTGGCCTTTAGTGATAGGCTCTGATCAGCTGGCTTCAAAGTCAGGGTGAAAGAGCAGAACAGAATAAAGCCTCTTGCGTCCTCATGGCTGAGAAGGAGAGCACATGGGAAGAAGCTGAGAAGAAGAGGCCAGCGACCAGACAGGGCGTCGAGGGTCACGCCCAGTGCTCCCCCCCAGCACACCAGGAACTTACTTTATTTATCAAGCTATCAAGTGGACAGACAAAACTGACCACAGTGGCTAGATCCAAAAGTGAGTTAAACTTGCAAGCCACTGTGCAGTACACGGCACAGTACAGCTGCTCCAGAAGTACTGGCCTCCTCCTACTTCCCTTTATTATGTTTGTTTTCTACGTAGCTGAGTAGCACTCCCAGTGTGGTCAGCAGTCAGGAAAATTCGTCTTCCCATTGCATGTAATGTCTAGGTACTGTGGCTTCATTTTTCCTATTGGAACCTTTTCAGAGCATTATCAAGACAGACCAAGTAGCTTTGCTTCCTCCTGGTGAAATATAGCACATTCCTGGTTCAGCCTTCAGCCGGATCCCCTACATTTCTCACCAAGTATCCTAATACTTATATTTGAAACAAATGCTCACCAGGGATCATAGATGCAGGACATTGAGAAATGCCCATGTGTAAACTGTGCCACTGGCCACTTGCTTATGCAGTTCACCAGCATTCCAATAAGACTCTCCTGTGTGTGTGTGTGTGTGTGTGTGTGTGTGTGTGTGTGTTTGCTATAGGGTCTCACTATGCAGATCAGACTCATAGTGATCCTTCTGTTTTAAGCATCCCTCGCACTGAGATAAGAGGTGTGTGCCCAATGTCCAGACTTGGTCACTAGCTCAGCATGCCCTGGGGGTGGGGCCAGCATGGTGTGGGCGACTGGGGATCGAACCCTGGTCCCTGCACTCACCAAAGTAGGCACTTCATATGCTGAGCTATCTCATTGGCCCAAGACTTTTATTATTTCTCATTAAGCAGTCTGAGAGTTTATTATCTGGCCTGAATTCCCCAGGATTCAGGCTGGTGACAGCCTAGATGGCCTACAATCTCCCAGACCAAAGGCTCCCCTCCCTAGTCTCGCATTTCCACCCTACTACTCTCTTTCAGAGCAGAGCTCTGTTTTAGAAGCACACACTGTGCATATACTCTTTTCTTGGCCCTCTAGCTGTGAAAAAAGTTTTAGAGTCACTGGAAGTCATAGTATTCAAAAGCAAAAAGAACTCTAACATGACACCAAAGAGTGTTTCCAAACATGTCTTGCATCAGAGTGCTCTGGGTGTCTCGACAGAGGTGGAAATTCTCAGAATGAGTCCCAGATAGTCCCATTCTGTAATTTTAGCTAATGTCATTGGCTATTCTCATACACAAACAGGTTCAGAAATTGCTGGTTTGATTCCTACTTCCAACCAAAAGTATAACTGTAAAGTAATTCTGTCCAGAATAATTCTCTTTTTTTCCCATGATATCCCTGAATCTTAATACTTTAATCAGAAAGAGGACAAAGGAGGTAGCATTTGGAAAATACCTGTAAAAATAACCAAGAAGTCATGGTGTGGCCTTGGAAGCTCACAATTGTTCCAAAGAGGAATCCAAGCCAAGTGAAAGAGATACATGGAAAATCTGTTTCCATTCTACTGACCAGGAGAGGATTTGATTGTTGAATGTAATCCAGCAGGGTCAAGAGAGCTTTGTCTGCTTCCAGAATAAATTCTATTTCTCACTCAGCAAACATCAGCCTTACTGAGAATATCATGCATTTTTATTCTTTTACGAATTGTGACTGGGACAGTACTCTGATGCACTTAAAAATTATAGCTTGCAGGTAAATAAACCGAAACCTGCGCTCAAATCCAACTTCCGTCACTTTTTATATATGCCGTGAGTATCTCTTAGTAGACGTTTGGCCCCCAGAAAATACTCTTAAGTGCTCTTTGCTACTCTTAAAATCAACTAAAGACTCAAGTTCTTAAGTCCTCAAAAATACATATTGAGTTTGCAGGAAGGGACTGGCACTGTTTTAGACAAAGACGGAACAAAACAGGGACCAGCCATGCCCCCTTTGATGCCTTTATTCCCTAAGGGATAATTATTCTGGTTTCAGAGGATTATTATGAAGCCAGGATATACATAAAGGCCTTGTGCATTTGCAAGCATTCACTAAATGTTAGTCCCCTATGCCACCTCTGACTCTCTTCAAGCGATACCTGAATACACCACCAAGGACATCTTTTACCTGCATCTTTTTAGAAAACCACTAATTTTGAAAAAGTATCAAGTAGAGACTGAGATCTACAGTAAATCCTTGGCCTTTGTTCAAATGCTTTTCACACTCTGCACAAGTGAGTGGAATTTCAAGTTCTGTTTATACGTTTTCACCTTCTTTTTTTTTTTTTTTTTTTTTTTTTTTTTTTGCGGGACTGGGGTTCAAACTCACAACCTTGCACTTGCCAGGCAGGCACTTGTGCCTCGGAGCTATCTCCCCAGCACCTTCACTGGCCAAGGGTAGGAACAAGTAATCTGCATTCACGTAGCTCTGGATGCCGATCTAGAAGAGATACACCTAGCGTGTGTCTTAGGATATGAGAGTGCTGATCCATTCTGGTCTCTGTGAAGTTCCACTGCACAAGCTCCTGTCTGAGCTTCACGAATAGACCGGCTATGCCTGCTAGAAGCAGAGACAAATTCATACGCATCCAAATCACAGTCGAACTAGAGGTACATTTCAAAAAGAAAACAGTGATTTATGAAACTGGCCAGATCTTTAATGCTGCCTGGTGATACTGATGTCACTCTTGCCAAATGTACTTGAACTTTTCCAATATTTCACAGGAGACTGCTTCCTTAATAATTTTACCCTGGATGAACATAGAGTTCTCAAAGGCCGGAATTTTTGATGCCATATTTTGCAACTGGACTGCTTGCCATAAACCCTCCAGTCCCTACTTCCATTATTTCTAATGTCTTTTACTGTACCCTGAGATACCTTGCGCCTCTTTCCTTCCCGCTCTTCATTAACTTCACGGAGCCCAGCACAGAACTCTGTAAGAGACTTTCCCATCCCCCTGTGATTCATCTTCCTTTACTTTCTAAGTTTCTCAAAATTTATTCTTTATGCCACTCTGTCACCAGTTAACTGAAATTCTAAAACAAAACCCTTCACACAAAGGAATCTACCTATGTGAAATCTAAAAAAAAAAAAAAAAATTTTTTTTGAAAACTTAATTACAGCCCATAACATGCATAAATCTTAAAATTCCAGAGTGTCAATCATATTGCGGCATTGTCTTCGAGAAACACACTTTATTCAGCACAGAGGATAAAAAAGCACTCTTTTATTAAGGTTCAGTGAGAACTGCCAAACATTTGGGGGGATTTCTTCTCCTGTAGCATGTTAATTGCTTGGGTCCCAAAGTGAAACTAGGTCTCCTAAAATGCTCTTTTGTTAGAGAGCTCCTGAGCCAAGTCGGAGGGGCCTGCAGGAGCAAACAGGAAGATGCACACTTACTACTGGACAAAGGCGTCTTTCCTGTCCATGAAATGCCCATTACCTTATCTCTAACAATCTGTTCTTTGGGTATACAGTTAAACATGTTTGTCGTCTACAAGAGTTAAGGAAAATAGTAAATATTCTCCCAAAACTACATCAAATTTGTCACTAAATAGCATGGGTCACAAAGGTGTGTGTCAATATCCTTCCTAACAATTAAAATAACCATCATTAGTTTAGCACTTATTAAGTGACATATATTGTGCATTGTAATTACATGTTTTGTCTGCTTAGCAATCAACACAGACAGTTGCTATTCCTGCTTCCGCAGCACAGACAGTAAACAAAGATAACTACTTTCCTAAAGCTCTTACTCACATGCTGTACTACATTATAATAAACCATAAACTTCTGAGGAAGAGGGTGTTTTATTAATATTTATTTAGAAAGTTTTTAAATAAAGAACTTGGTTCTTAATTAGTGAGAAAACAGTTGCTGTTTTGACTGAATTTTCAAAAAGCATTGCACAATGGCTCTGTGCTTTCTGGAAGTTAACTATTCAAAATGTCCCCCAATTTGCCGTCATCTCCTCAGGCTTGTCGTCTCCAGATAAGAATGGAAAGAATATATTTTTCTTCGTTTCTTTTTCTTTCTTTCAAAAAGAATAACAATAGTTTAAAAGATCAGGAGCAATATAGAATATCACTAAACAAAATGACATGGATTCAATAATGATTGTTATATTGCATATTGCTGTCTTCACATTAGTTGTTCAAATTACCAGACATAAGCATGCAAAATAGGTCCCAAAATTTAAAAGAAGAGAGAAAAAAACAATTTGAGCATTACTGGCTTCCTTGAACAGACTAGCAGAAATCAGCAGTACAATTACCCAAGCTACCTTGTGTATACACATATATGTTTTTTCTATCCAAAGGCCTGTCTGTTATACTACATTCCTAAGCTAGATAAGTTACCTATGTTATAATTTAGGAATCCTACCTTACTTCCTGGAAGCTAGACTGTAAATATGATTGTTTATAAATGTGTACAATTAATTTGTTCAGAGAAACCCCAGATTTTCATTCTACATTGAATACTAAATGAAAAATACAAAACTCCAGGGAGTATATTTGAATTTGACGCTTCATAATGCATTACCTGTCTAAGAAACATTAACAAAACTCTATACCTAAAACAATGTTAGGTGCAAGAAGCTACGAGAGGCAAAAGAACAATTCTACCTCCAATATGTACATGGAATTAGTGGGGAGAAAGCATTAGAAATGTGATTCAAGTATTCAAACCAAACCACTGGGCCTTAAAGCAGTCATACAATGTCAATTGTTGGCGACCCATTTCTGAGCATCCAGAACCTCGCTAAAGAAGCCAAGTTACACTTTATTATTTATAGAATCTCCTGTGTGAGACCAGAGAGCAGAATTTTCGGGTGGCCAGGGGAGCTCTCGACGGTCCTGCAGTAATTGCGTCTGTCCCATCTGTCACTGAGTTTTATACACTCATTCATAAAAATGTATTGAGCAAAAATTGTGTGCCCTGAAGGGTTCTTGAGATGTTTAGTGAGTAAGGAATAGCCCTTACCTTGGAGGCCTGTCCAAGGAGGTGTAGATTACCGTATCAGAACTACTGTCCTCTAGTTGCAACATTTAGTTAGAGAATTTCTGAAGAGTCTCTAAACTCCATTTGAAAATGTTAATTTAAAAA
Organism: Myocastor coypus; assembly: GCA_004027025.1. NCBI lineage: Eukaryota > Metazoa > Chordata > Mammalia > Rodentia > Myocastoridae > Myocastor > Myocastor coypus. The sequence continues at coordinate 10,266 of PVJA010026042.1, forward strand.
TGTTAATAATATCAAACTGAGAGTAAGCATTTTTTTTAGTTTCCTTTATTTGTCAATGATGGTTCTAATTATTTGTAATTATTTTATTTTATAATATTTTGAAGAGTATACACATAGAAACCAGGCAGAAGCAGGGCAACATACAACAATACATATGTTACAGGTTTTCAAAACAAGAATGGCTGATTAACAATGATTGTTATATTATCTATTTTCATCATCAAATTGCTTGCTCAGATTAACAGATATAGTCATGCAAGATTGGACAAATAATTGAGGGTAACCACTTACTTTCAAGAAACCTTACTTTTTTTCTTGTCTTTTTAAAAAATTTGTTTTAAAGAGTACAATAGTAATTGATAAGCCATTAGAAACAGTAAACATTTAGAGATGGTTTTAAGCTTTTTCCGTGTGGTATTAAATTTGATACTTTCATTGTCCTAAGGAAAAAAAAAATTGTTATTTTTCTTATTTTATAGGTGAGGAAACCAAGTGACAGGGACGTAGGCAACTTGCCAACAACCATTTAACTAATGAATAGTAGGCCTAGACGGTGAACCCAAGTGAGAGGCCAAAGGCTGTAGACGGGGAAGTGTCCATCAGTGCGCAGCCATTGGCAGAGGAAAGAGAAGGATTCTAAGACTCAGAGCCTCCTTAGGCATTAGAATAAGGGCGCCTGCCTCTGCGGAGGATGCCCTGCAGTGACCACACCAGAACGGCTCTCCTCTCCTTTCTGCTGTGTCCAGGTCCTGGGCAGCTGACACACTTAGAACACTAGGTCAAAGTACTCTTCTGCTGTGGCAGCAGGTAGATTCAACCAGAGGGTGGCAGCAGCAAGAGCTCGAAAGAATAAAGGAGGATGAGGACAGAAAGTTGAATTCTGCCGCGACCCTTGCTGTGGGGTCACTGTGAAGTGGCTTCTTTCCTTCTTTGTGGTCTCCCGTTGGTGACCTCTCCACCAGCGTGGCCCTCCCTGACCAGAAAGCTCCCACCCTCTCCCCTTCATCTTTGGGTTAGGTCTGGTAACTAGATCCCGACTTTCATAGAGCATGGGTACTGCACCACCCCTAATGATTTCAATACACACTTCCACTATGTCTATAAATAGTCCTTTATTTGTGTTGCTCAAATTTCCCTAACTATGCTAACCACAGTGTCCTGTCTATTCCTTCCAGAAAACCACACAGATCCACTGGTTTTATAAGGCATTAAAAGCTAAATGTTACTGATTAGAACTTAGCTTTACTATTTTAATCTAATTCATCAATGTTCCTGCCACACAGAACTTTCCAAATCCTCCAATGTGTAAACTTTTCTCTTTTTCCCATACTTGTCAAGTTCCTTTTACCTAGAATTAATCAATTACTTGGGATCCATCACCTCTCCCTCTCGTATTTCTCTCCCTCTCTCTCTCTCTCTCTCTCTCTTCTTTTTCTCTCTTTCTCTTCCTCCTCCTCCTTTCCTCTACCTGTCCCTCTCTCTTTCCTCTTTTTTTCTCTATCTTCCAATACATCTTCCAGCTGCAATAATGGGAACCAATGATTTAAGAAATATTTAATACAAATCAAAACAAGAGAAAGACTGAATTTTTCAACTTGGTCTCAAATACCCTTGAACAACACATTGCATTTTATATTTTTCTCTCTGCTTGTACCACAAGGGCGGCAAAACTGAGCTCTGAGGGACTTAGTAGGTTTGGCTAAGACGCCACAAGTGCTCCTCCCACGGCTGTACTGCGTCTCAGCCTTTCTACCAGCTCCCTGGAATTCTCCCAGCAGTACAGCCCCAGTCAACACAGCCGTGTTGCTCAGCCACAGATTCCTTCCCCATCCTAAAAATAAAAGGCGCTACAATGAAGTTTTAGAGGCTGTCAGAAATTGTTCCTCTCCAGATCTTTTCTCTTCGGCTTTGTTAGTTGGTTGTTCCCGCCCACCACTTTTGGGAAACCAAAGCTACTCTCTCCGTGGCGAGCACAGTCGGAACTTTTCAGATGCCTTATTTTTGAAGAGATGAAGGAACAATACCTATCTTAAGGGGATCATATTTGAAGCCTCTTTGATTACACAGGGGCACAACCCTAAGAAACTGGCTGAGGTAATTCAGGGCCTGAACAAGTCTAACTTGAAGCAATTGGAATCATGAATACTAAGATCCAGCACTTTTCTGCTGGTTTGTGAAGAAGAAGGAACCAAGGGACTGTGAACAGGAAGCTGGAAGAGGCAGCGCGGTGGGCAGGCGGAGCTGTCACTTGCTCGCTTTCCAACGTCGTCTGCCAACCCCAGTGGCACAGTTGTTTCCTATTGAGAACAGATTCTGCTTGTTCAGTGCGTGTTTGTGGAGAAAGAGGTTTTTCAGACACTCATATATAATGGGGCTTTCATACATTTAAAACCGACTAATCTTGGAGAAAATGCCAGGAGTACTAACTTGCCGGAAATGACAACGAAAATACAGACTTTGTTGAGTCAGGGTGAGCTCAGGCAAAGTGCCCAGGGACCCAGTGCAGCAGGCTCAGCCCGGAGCTCACCCAGTCCTGTTCCCACCGGGCGGGTGACACTGAGGAGGTCTCCTCTCGGGGACGTTACTTCAGTTTCTTTACTACACACTTCCCATTTTGCTCCCCATTGTCCTTACCTCGGACTCCTGCGACAGAGATTCAGCGAAATCTACCAGTTTTTGCAGATGCCAGACTCACGCTTAAAGGATTTCTTATTATTCTTCAAAAGACATTCAGACCGCTTAATGTGGCTTTGCGTGGCCAGACTTCTGGGCAGACTGCCACTGTACCTCCCCACATCACTGCTCCACGGAATGATTAATGAGCCCTGAGCCGCTCTTTCCTCTAATGCCTACCTCCCCCCCACCCCCACTCCGACTACTTTCCCTTTGCCTCGGTCCACTCACCCACACTTGAGATCTCTCAACACCTTCTCTGTGGGACGGTTTCCCTGACGTGCTCTCTCCCCTGCCTGCCTAAGAGCACTCAGGCTTCTTTCCAAAGTGGTATTTCCCAGCTTCCTAATGTCTAAAGTGACGGCAAATGTAAAACACATTTCACAGAAATGTGATGGTAAAAAGAAATGTGCAAACCGGAAGCAGTACGATGCCCTCATTCGCTTTCTGCCTCTCCTATTAGACTTCGTGTGGATATGTGTTGTCCCATTCTTCATACAACCCGAGCTCCATCAGGTATCTTCTTCAGATTAGGATCTCAGTGCAAGTTTTCTTTCAATTAAGAAACTTCAACAAGACTTGATGCACACCTGATGCCTCTCAGGAGCTCAGGAGCCTCAGGGATTATAAATGTGAACCCAACCTGGCCGAACTAGTAAGACCCCACATGAAAAGTAAAATAAATAAAAAGATCTGGGAGTGTAACTCAATTAAAAGCTCTTGGTTCAGTCTCCAATATGACACAGGCACACATGTATGTGCATATACACACAAACACACTTGTAAGTAAGTAGACTGCATGGGTGGTTAGAGTGGAGGCGCCTCTGGAGTATGTTATGGTTTATAATAAAGTCAGCAAATCGAGTCTATATGAAAAGCTTCTGAAATGTTAGGACTGGACATAGGGAATGCCTGTTTTCAGATTAACATTTTTTTAAAATTTCAAGTAAAGTGTTTGCTAGTGTCTGAGTATCATCATTGTGTAAAGTGCTGAGTGAGCTGTCCTCTATAAAAATACATTCATAATGTTGTTGTGGTTTGTGTCTAGTCATCCTGGCAAAGCTTTGTGTGGTTTTGGAGTTTGTGATTGATTCTCAATTCAGTGCAGGGATTCTGGGTGTGAGCACCCTGGTGCAGATACTCTGGAGCCCAATGTGGGGAGGGAGAGAGGCCAGCTAACTGCCTACTGCTGCCACTCCCTTCGCTCTTGCTCTTGGCCGCCACCAGGAATGGGCCTCTGCCATGTGCCTCCCTGTCTTGCAGCCACCAGAGCATGAACTGGAAGCTCCACTGACTATGTGTTAAGTAAACCTTTCCTTCTTTCATTTTGGGTGTCAGATATTTTGTCCCAGCAATGAAGGAATAGTAACTGTGACTAGTGTGTCTACCACTGAGTTGCTAGTGTGGAGGTCTTAAATATCTACAGGCTCAGGACAGAAAATGATTTGTAAAGTTACACTTCCCAAGGAGGGCCAGAGATTCAAATGCAATACCTCTCAGAGTTTCTGTTTATGTTTTTTATCTCCTCCCAATATTCTCCAAAGATGAGATGTCTAGAAGAGATTTGTAGAAACAAAAAGCAATAAATACCACAAAATCTCACACCAACAAAAGGATTTGGGTCTTTCTTTTGTTTTTTAGGCTCACATCAAGGAGACCGTCTCCCTTTGGGGCCACTGAGTCTTGACTTACGCTGGCCAAGTTCCCTTTGCACCAAAGGGAAAGCACACCTTGGGCTCCACTTGCAGGCTGGCAGGAAGCCTACTTTGTTTTAATTACCTTCTTGTTCCATAACTATTTTTAGAGTATAAGTTAACTATATGACAATTTTCTCTTACTATTATGATTCCATGCAGTTTTCTAAGTAAATATATCTGACTTTTAAAATTAGAACATACATGGAGAAAACTTTGAGGTAAAGCTTGGTGCAAGCTCTACTAAAGTAACAGAAAACCCTGAAGGTCATGGAAGAAAGTTGCAACTTAGGAAAATTACTAATGCTTTATCAGAATGGCATCATGCTCATTAAGTTTGTAGGCTGCTTCTGCCATGCACTTAGTACTGCTCCTTAGCTTAATTTCACCTGGTCAGTAAAAGAGGGCTGTTTCAACGATATACTTGGAAGTTGGTTAGAGACACAACGAATGTTCAAACCTCATACGGCTAAGATTCATTTCTTGCCGGATAGCCCTGAAGAAGTCCATAAAGGTTGAAATAGCATTCTCCATCAGCCAGGTAACTTTACCATAGCAACACAGGTATATGACTGAAACTTAAAACCTAAAAATCTGTCCTCTTTCTCACCCATAATGAAAACTTCAAGGTAGTAACCTGCATCGGAGGCCCTGTGATACAAAAACCCCAACTGATGAGCAACTTGCTTAGCTAACTTTACAGAACACCAGGGAATGAGGCATACATGAGCAAAGTAGGAGAGTCAGGCATGGGGAGAGCCTGTCTCTCGCCTCATGTGACAGAGAAAGGAAGAGTTACATTTTGTTCACAGACGTTTAGCTAAGGTATACCAGGATAATTTCATTAAATAGGGTACACTCATAGAGAACTGATAAATCTACATTCTCAGTAGCTTCAGATATATATTTAATAAAATATAAAAATCATGAGGTTGATGTTATTAATATGTTTCAGGTAAAGAAACTAAGCAGAGTTGAGTAACTTTCCTACGATCACACACCTAGGGGGAGTTACTTGTACTCCAGCCAGAATCCCTCTGATTATCCACTGCTGTTCTTCCTCAGAAAGGGTATGTGCAGAGAGGTGCAGAATTGTCTCTTCGACCACAACCAGCAGTACTCAGAGGAAGAGAGAAGACGCTACTTTGTTAACCCATAAGAATGCCTTCTGGTAACCATGGGATGCAGCAGTGAACTCCACCATGATATCACTGACACCATGAGCTCCCTCTAAACACCAACAGATCATCATCATTTACTATCTTCTTGCTTACCGGGACACTGTGGCTATACACAAGTACTAATTTTTAATTTCAATTAAGCTATAAGAAAAAAACTTTTGTGATTAGTTATTATCTCATGAAGATCTTGTGTGATTTGACCTGCAAAATAAAGTAAGTCAGACACTTGGGGCAACTTGATAGCGCCCCACTGGAAACTCAGGCGTTGTCTCTGGTGTTTCTAGGTTGAACTTCGACAGTGAAAGGAGTCAGATGAATCCTGGGAAATGAGATCCCAGGCACATCCAAGAGCCGCTCTCTGCTTGATCCCAACATGCTATCAGTGGAGTAACTTGTGATAAAGCATGGCTGATAGCAGTTCGAATGTCTTCTGTGTGGTGGATTTTGAGTAACTTTAACATGTTGAAAGTTCTCGGTTCGTAGGCCATGTATAGGACACCCATGGACCTTTTCTCTAAATCTCACTGCTGGTTTCCTTTGCATTTACTGCTTTGTAAGGCACTTCCTGGTCACCCAGTCCAACTGTTCCATACTGCCCAACAATCTTCATCTATTCTTCTTTAGTTCCATTTCTTCCCATAGAAAGTGGATATTCACAAAATTTCTGCCTACTGAAAGTGTTTCCTCATGGAACTGGCTTGTGACTGATCCAACTTGTAGTGCCTTTTCATAGTGCAATGGAAGTCTTCACATACTTTACAGTTGTGCCCATCTGAAGGGAGATGGTGTCTTATTTACTTTTCTCTCATTGCTGAGATGGAATACCTGATGCCCAAAGCTACGGGTGGAGAAGTTTGTTTAGCTCACAGTTTATAGAAGTATCAGGCCATGACCAACTGGCTCCAGGGCAGGTTGACTTTGCACGAAAGAACAGTTCATGGGGGCAGAAGACCGCTATATCAGGGATGGACCCTGAGAGCATCTTTCTGCCCCTTCTATTCTCTATTGAAGGCACTGGAACTGAGTGGTGCCCAACCAGCCTGTGAGCTGATCACACACACAGAATCCCAGCATCATACACCAGATTCGGCCACCGCTGAGAAAGCCATATGACTGCATGAGGCTTTAGGGGAACATCTAGACCCAGCCCATAACAAAGGGTAAGCCTCGGTTGCTACGTATCTAATAGTCATCAGTGCCATCTGGTCTTGGGGAAGAGAAGTAGCTACGGTGAGGCAGCTTCCCAACTTCTGGGTGAGAGAAATTACTGGAGAGAGATTCACTTTTGAGTGGTCAGCAACCAACACTTCTGGCCACTGATGTAGTTAGTGGTTCCCCAAGTGACACAGAGCAATATTTATAGCATACCATCGCTTGTATTGTGTATATTTTAAATAATAAGAGGAAAGAAATTAGTTCTAAGAACTCTAAACCCTTACTGGAGTCTGATTTCATAATGAAAAATGCTGTCATTAAAAGCCAGATTTTAGCTAGGGACATAGCTCAGTGACACAGGGCCTGTTTGGCAAGCACAAGGTCCCGAGTTCAATTACTGGTACCAAAAAATAAAGTCATATTTGAACTGCTGTCTCTAACTACAAGTATCTCACAACTGACCTAGTAGGCACAGATAGAGAAAGCCGAAGACCACTTGAATTTTCATGTCCAAACCTTTTAGGTATCATAAGCAGCGATGATCCTTGGAGATCAACCTTTTCATTGCCAAAATAGGAAACTAGCACAAAGGTAAAATAATTTATTTGCTCATGATTAAGTGTTCATTTTCTGTACCTATAACTTTGAAGTAACAATGATTTCTACCCATAGGTCGTAACCTCTTGTAGAACCCAAACCATATAGTTAGAAAGTAAGTAAAAATTGCATTTGATCCTACAGCAAAATGTCTGCAATTTCTTTACTTTGTTCAATGCACCATATGGCCATAATTTTCATTTCTAAGAACTTTATAATTTAATAAAAGGGATTACCCATTCATTCCTATAGTAAATAGGAATGGATACCTTCTCTGTACTAGGTACTATGACAAGCTAAAGACAGTTAAACTAGAAAGCAAAGTTTCTTTCACAGAGCCTACAGAATACTGCAAAGATCCCTATTTATCATACAATCATGAAGAAAATAATAAAAGCACAGAATGACAACAAGTGCTCTGCAATAGAATATTTTCCTAAGAATGTGCATTATAAATTAATTTAATCATGGAGGTCATGGAAGACCTTGGTAATGTGATATACACAGCCAGGACATATAAATGATTAATAAGCTCAGTAAAGAAAATGGAGAAGAATATTCAAAGATGAAGAAACAATACATGTGGAGCCACTTTGGAAGAAGCAGCATGACACATATCAAGGATTAAAATGTTATTCTGGCTGTAGAGATACCATGGAGTAGAACAGAACTTCAGCCAGTGCCAAGGTCATATTCTACAGGATCCTATTCCTGGTAGGAAATTGCTAAATTGTTCCATTCAAGGAAGGACATAATAAGGTTTGCATTTTTATTTTATTTTATTTTTTGTCTTTTTGAGATAGAGTCTCACTATGCAGTTGAGGCTGGCCTTGAGCTCACTTTTGTAGCCCAGGCTGGTCTCGAACTCGCACCAATCCTCCTGCCTCAGCCTCCCGAGTGCTGGGATTACAGGCGTGCGCCACCACGCCCGGCTCAAGGTTTGCATTTTTAAAAGGTCCTTAACTGCCCTTTGGAGAATGGATTGGTGGAAGACAGGACTGGCTGACAACGGAGTTATAGGAAATGTAGTTGTCCTGATGAAACCTGATGATCACATGTCTTAGCCTAGGCTAGCAGAGGGAGAAGACAGCACGTGGATTTGATTAGTATTTGGCCCGTGAAACTGAGAAGGCTCGATGCAACCTCCAGGAGACAAGCCACCCAAGACAGCTCTCTAGGGTTTTGGTCAGTACAGCAGAATGAAAGTGCTGATGCGATCTATAGCAGTGAGCACTTCCAGGTAAAGTGTGTTTCAAGATGAAAAGCCAAAGCTCTGTGAATTTAGAGCTTTGCTCAGCATCATGAACCTCACTCTTTTATTATGCACATTGCAACAAGCTAACCTCTGTCTTTACATAAGCCTTTTTTCACTCTCTCCGAATTTCTTTTTTTTCTTGTTTCAGAACTTTTGCTTGTTTGTTTATTTATTTATTTTTATGGCTGGCTCAGCCTGCCCTGAGGGCAGGGCTGGCGCAGCATGTGGTGCCGGGATCGAACTGCGGTCCCTGCAGCCGCCCAAACTTTCCTAAACAGGTGCTTTAGACCATTGAGCCATCCTGCCGGGCCCCTCTCTCTCCGAATTTCATAGTTCAGCTTCGTCCAAGTAAATTGTGCACCGTGTGGCACTCCCACAGCGCTTCAGTCTCGGGCCTGGGCTCTTCAGCAAATGTTCACTCTGCAACATGAACTCTTGCCTCACCTGCGTCCTGCACTGCGAACTGCTGCGACACAAGGACCATGGTTCTGTGTGGCCACCGCAAGTGCCATACAGTACCTGGCTCAGCAAATGAGTGTGAAGGGGACGCTTACCCAGCTCTCCTGATGCTCAGAGGAAATCGCCAGGGACATGTGCCCCTGGGGAACCCATTGCAGGCACATCAGTCCTCGGGGATGGAGCCCAGAGGCAGGGTCCTTGTGGCACTACCGGCAGGATACAGCAGCTCTCCCTCAGCAAGGCTGCCCGGCGCCTGCTGCTGCCCACACTTGAAGCTTCGTGTTCTCTTGGGGAAAATAAACTATTTCATCCCCTGGGGAAAGAGCTGCGTGGGTGCAGCTGCACCTAACGCACAATTGCTGACTTCGGCTCTGATACTGTGATGGCAATTTTATAAAAATACTATAAATAGTGATCATATGCACCACACACTCTGTACATGAGGCATAATTTATGTGCCAAATGAGCAACTATGCCAATCTAGAAATAATGGAGAGAGGATATGTGCTTAAGTGCCAGCTGGCTGGCCTAGAAGCAACGTGTTTTGAGGAAAAATCGTCCAGAGGGTGGTACAATGTCACCTTCTCTAAAAACTCACTCCTGGTGACACAATAAAAAGCAAATAAAAGAAAATGAAATGAAATTTCACAATGACCTAATATGAACTTAATTACCTTTTAGGTATTTAGAGATAAATTTAATTCATTGCAAAAATTCTATCCATTTCTCTCAAAGGTAACAATAGCACCAAATGTATACTGAGCTATTACTGTATGTTAAGTACAGTACATATATTATCTATTCAATTTTCACTGCCATTTCATAAAATGGGTATCATTAAAGGCTGCTTTTACTAAAAAATGAACTGAAATACAGAAATATTGAGTAATTCTCTCAGTGGATTCCATTATAAGATCAAATCACATAATATAGTCCAAGAGGGTCTGACTTAAACTACATCATATGAAAATGAAAATAATTATGTGTACTTAACATTCTAATCACTTTTTTTTTGTGGAACCAGGGACTGAACTCAGGCCCTTGTGCTTCCCAGACAAGTACTTACTCTACTGAGCCATCTCTCAGCCTCACCTGTCCTTTTTAACCATTATAATAACACAAACACCAAACATGCATGTTGATCTTGTAAAAAATAAATTGTAAATATCCAGTCAAAACCATTGTATTTAAAGAGCATAGAAACAAAAGCAAAGCAAAACAGAAAATATGCAAGGAGAAAAGCAACTTATTATTTGGTCATCAGTGTAGAAACATATGACTGCTTCTTTGGCATTGAAATCGAGGTTCACACAGGGAACGGTATAGAACAAGATTTTAATTATTTTGCAATAGTCATGCAACGAGTCACATGCAAAGAGAGTGCAGGAATCTGCCCACACATGAACGAACAAAGAATCCAGCTGAGGGCCTGGATCCCAGAGTAATGTGTTGCACGCGTCCAGCTGAAGGCCTCGAGCCCATCACAATGACCCCCACAGTCCATCCGCAGGCCTCACACCCACAATTGTCTCATGCAGGCCCACTTCATGAATCTGTGCTGGGAAGGCACAGAGGTCAATGTAGATGCCAGAAAGTCTGTGCCGGCAGGCTGCGGGGGGCCACTCTGAGGCGAGGGAGCCACCCTCAAGGTAAGGGTCAGAGCTCCCTGAAAGGCGTCGCAGATCATCTGCCGCGACAGTGAGACCCAGAGCTCCTGCGGCAGTGGGAACAGCGCAGTTCCTATCAGGAAGGTTGACGTGAGGAGCTTGTCCAGGACTTCGAACAGTGCGTCACCTTTCCCCCCCGGGAACCAGGAAGTCATGTTCAAAGCAAGGACCACGCTGGACTGCTGCCATTCCCAGTGACAACTAGGTCCTGGGCTCCTTCAGTGATTGGGGACAGCCAAATTTGTCAGAAAAGGCAGCACGAGACTTTCCTCCAGGAAAACCAACGGCTCCCTCATAGCTCCCAGACGGCCTCCCTCCTTCTCTTCCAGTTCTGCCTCTTATGCTGCTGGAAAATATGCAGGTGGGCCCCCGCACCCAGCACCGCGCTGGTACAGTCCAACCGGGTGTTACCAGTGGAGCACCACTTGTCAAAGCACCACAGTTGGTACTGAGGACAATAAATTTTATATGGAAAAGTTCCTCCAAAATGTCAGAGCTATTTACTAGAAATACTGACCTGGGACCTTTCAAAGCAGTCATGTCGCATGAATTTTGAAGATACGCTTGTGTAAGAATTTTTTTTCTTCTTAGTGAATCTCGCATTTTACCTTAAATAGCAAGTAGGAAGCCTGCAGGATAGCTGCTTGGAAGATGGCTGAGAAGAAAGGCTCAGCTGTCTTTGATTCAATATCTAAAACATAATAAAACAAACTCATTCCTATATGTTGCACCATCATTTCTAGCCGTTCTTAAACTGGAGTTAGATAAGGTCCTTTGGTCTGCTGAAAATACATTTCATAGATATTGAAGAGGCATGAGTCTCCTTCCTGTCTTTCTTTCTTTTTATCAGATGTCACATTTAGCAAGGTGCAAATAAAGTCTCCCATCCTTTGCATCGCCTCCGACTCCGACGCATGCTGTATCTTGCTCAATTTAACCATTACAGTGGCACAAAGCCAAGCTTTGTAAGAGTAAGGTGCTTCCAGGGACAGCTTACAAGTATTTCCATTTGAAGAAACCAATTTGGCATTTAATTATATCCTTTAAAATATAAGCACGAGAGGGGGCTTTCAGGCTGGCTCGATGGTCTAAGTGCCTGATGCTCAGGCAATCTGTGTCAGGCACATGGGACGGTGGTTTGATCCCCACCCCACCCTTAAGGCAGCCTGAGCAAGCTGAACAAAAGAAAAATATGCATGAGAAATGATCGCTAGCATTCTAGTGCATGCACATATAAAACAAATTGCTCAATCACCATAGTCATATGCTAGCAATGCCCTGCTATTATAGTGCAGCCTCAGATACTCCTGTCCATAGGACGAAACAGAAATGCCCACGTCATCGCTTGTTGCATGATCAAGAAAGTACATTCCTAAATAATCTTCAGCGACGTGCTCATGAAAGTCTGCTGACTGTTTCATCCTGCATTTAAAGTTATTTGTGTCCAGGGCTAGAGGGACAGCTCAGGAGTGTAAGCGCCTGCCTGGCAAGTGCAGGTACTGGGTTTTGATCCCTAACACCATAGGGTATGTTGGCCCTAGAACCCCAGGCTTGCTGTGCCAGCCACAGAAACCAGGCTGGTGGTGCACACCTGTAATCCCAGCACTGGGGAGGCTAGGACAGAGGGATTGCTATGCGTCTGAGCTGCGTAGTGAGAGCCTGTACCAAATAAATACATAAATAAAAGTTTTTGAAATAAAATAAAGGTATTTGTGCCCAGAAGCACTGCAGATCCCCTTTGCTGGTTCAGTTTACAGTCTGTTCAGGATCACTATCTTGGTTGCATCAACAAAGTGTAGATGATCTCAAAAGGGTAGAAATGGAAACAAAGTCACCCACATTACTTTCCGCCCTCTGTGGGGCAGTGGACATTTAGATCCACGCCACCTAACTCACAGTGTGTAACATCACCGCCCTCACTCGTACACCTCTCTGTGCTCCTCACTGCTATGCGGCTGATATCTCCTCCTCTGTCCCTTACCATTCTCTTTCTATACAGCCACGCAGCAGCAAGATGATAAATTAGGAAGGAAAGGACCATTTACTAAGACTCATAATTCCTCACGAACCATGTGGAGGAAGCAGCCGCATTATAGAAGATAAGCCCTTGTCCAGTTCCTCTGGCAGTGCACGTTGCCATAGCTATTTTGGGGGGTTCTCTGAAATGACCCTGTTCCCCCAATTTGCAGAGGAAACGAAAGACCAGAGAATTCAGGTCACTTCTTATGGTCTAGAAAGAGTTACGACTAAAGCGATGTCTATTTTACTCGGAAGTGCGTGTTCTTGATTATTTTATTATAGCGTTCCATCCCTTTAAGGCTTTCGCCTGCAGTTCTCATGGAGCTGCAGCTGTTCTTGAGATGTCCGTTTCTTCCTGTCGCGGCTATATGCCATCACGTGGCAAGAGCATTCACCCCTACTCCCGGTTGGCTCCTCTTTGAGCAGCTGGAGTAACTTCTCGAGTAAATTGCACAATACCTACTCTCAACTTATCCCATCTTTCGTCATTAGGAAGTGAAATTATCCTGCCTTTACCAACAGAACTAGTCTCAGCCCCTAAACTTTGCTTCTGCAGCCTTTCACAATGAAGATTATGTACCATACTCTGGGCTACTAGAAAGTTTGAGTTTGCTTGGGTGGATGTTGTGGTTTAGATCTAAAACGTGCCCTGAAGCCCTGTGCGTGGAAGATGATTGGGTCAGAGGAGTAGTACACCCTTCATTCCCTCCATATGCTGGTGAATTGAGTTGAGTGTGCTGGTAGGACGAAAGGTTTGGTTGAAGGAACGTGACAGAGACACCGTACGGAAAGGTAGGTTGTTGTACCTCACACCTTCCTCCTCAGTTTCTTGGCTGTCACAGACAGAGGGCCCTGTACTCGGTCACGCTCCTGTGTCATCCAGGCCCTGCACTGGAGCCAGTGACCATACAGTGAACTGTGGCTGACATAATCCTTTTTCTTCAAGTGGCCATTGTGCAACAACGCAGGACAGGCTAAGAATGAAGGCAGCGAGTGAGGCAGTCTGGTTGCAGAAATCACTGACCGTGGACTACGGTGCTGTGCTGCCTTTTGCCTTTACTTTTTATTTCTCAAGTCTTTCAGAACTAAGCAGAATTGAAAGGTCCAGTTTGGGGGCTCTACCAGACTCTCAGATTTCCCTGAAAGCTTTTCCGAACACCAAATCAGAAATCACCTTTCTGTCCCCTAAACTTTCAATGTTTTTAAAATCTTGATTTATTTTATTTTGAAGTATAAAAAGAGAAACAAAAACAAATAGAAAAAACAATAGAAACAGAAACAGGGTAACATACAACAGTACATGTGTTACAGATTTTCAAAACAGGAATAGCTAACTAAAAATGGTTGTTATATTACCTATTTTTGTATTTCCATACTACTCTTTATAAGTTCACTGTGTCAGCTGAAAACTCTACCTGCTGTGTGAAATGCCAGATGCTCAGAGCTGCTTCTTATCCATTTATGAGTATAATTCCAAGCAGAATCCAGTGTACTGGTTTGCAGACAATAGGAGTTCAAAAGCCTGTTAGTTGAATTGAATTGAATCGTATGTACCTTTACCCTTTCCAACTTGCACTATTCCTAATTCTGGGGTTGGTTAAAAGCTGGAGGAGACGTAAACTCCAATCTCTCTTCTGTACAGCAGACCACTCAGGGAGGGGATTAGGGACCAGAGGAGAAGCTATGAATTGCTGACCTTCAGCATGACAGAGACACAGCTAGCTGATCCCGTTAGAAGAACTGCCTGCTTGGTCCTCTGCCTGTTTATTCTGATTATTCACTTTGAGCTTGCCCTCACGATGAGGACTTCAGACAGGGTTGCCCTGGAATCAAGAGAAGCAACTCTGAGTCTTAAAATTGGTTTAAACAAAACATAACAAAATACCTCTCATATTTAAAGCTGAAGAACAACTGAAAACTCAGCGGCCTTTAAATTTATTCTACTGAAAAGGGAGCCCAGCATTTTAAATTGAAAATGAAATAGTGTTTTCTATATTATGATTTCATTCCAAACGTGGATGAGTGTGACAGTGTATCTGACAAAGAGATTTTACCATCTAGCATTTTAAGTGCTTGCACTTACTGGTAAAGTACTAAGTAAGCTTTATAGATGACAAAGTGACTCATTAGAGTTGAAAGAGAACATCAGTGATGGAGACTGTGGAGGTCATAATGTGTTTGTGAAGCATGGGTTCTGTTCACTAAGAATTGTTCTTTGCTGCAGACTCATTCTATACCTAATCCTAATGCAGTTTTTTTTTCATTATTTTTTATATTTTTATGATTTTACAATTTTTAATAAGAAATAACAATGAGAAAGCCAGGCGGTGGTGGCGAATGCCTGTATTCCCAACACTTGGGAGGCTGAGGCAGGAGAGGATCAGTGTGAGTTCGAGACCAGCCTGGGCTACAAAAATGAGCTCAAGGCCAGCCTGAGCTGCATAGCAACACCCTGTCTCAAAAAGACAAAAAAAAAAAAAAAGAAAAAGAAAAAGAAAAAGAAAAAATATTAACAATGTGATGGTTTCAGAACACATTTGTAGGACAGCCACAATAATTAATACAATGCATACTGCTGTCTTCATAGTAGTTGTTCAGAGGACAAGATGTAGACATGATAACTTTTCTAAACACTATTGGTACAAACATTTCTTCTCACTGATCTAAGAGAAAGTAGTTCTACACATAGTCTAATAGTCCATAATAGTAGTGGGCTATCAGCAGAACTGGCAATCTCAGAAGCTATTGACTTGAGACTTTTACAGCTCAGCATTAATATGGCTTTACTTTTTATACCTCATGGTTAAACTTTTCTGCTGGATGGTTAAGGCCAAGTTAAAGCAAGACCTATATAACAAAACATGTAACTTTTGTATCTGACAAGGTCAGTGAAATCCCCTCAGGATTTACCTTGAAACCATGTACAGCATTTTGTAGAACTTTTGTCGGTGCCAACCATCTAGATGAGTCATAGGCATTGCTTGACCAGTTTGCTCTCTGTGAAAGCCTGAGAGAATATTTTCTCTCTAGGTGACTCTCCTGAGGCACACTACACATCATCAATTCCTTTCTTCTGTGGCCCAATGATCTCCTTGGACAGGAAATTTGGGACACCACTGAGTTATAGAATGTAACAGTACAGTTTCTCTTATGTCCTGAGTCCTCACTGACCTTGAAGGGCTAAGGCCAAATATTGGCCATCCTTGTAGCCCTTCTTTTTCTCTCATTTTTTAGTCTGCAAACTTAACTTGTTAACCCTACAGAAGAGAAGTTTAGTGATACTATTACACTATAACATAGGTACTTGAGCTTATCATCACTGTCTTTCTGAATATCAAATGCCTTAGACTTAATGTGGAACTGGTATTTTCCATCAATCATTGATATTCTAATAAATCCCTATAGAATATGATAAAAAAATTGTTCATTTTTATGTAGCAGTTTATGCTTGCACTAATTGATCCTTTCCTGCATCCGGGCTCTAATGGATTCAAAAGCTTCTATTGAGCTGGCTATGGTTAGTGAAAAGCCAACAGAAGGAACTGGACACACATAAATAATCATTCCTTCATTTAAGTAGTCCTTGACAATGACAGATGAGAAAATAAATTGTTGGAGTACTCTTGGTAAAAGTTATGAAGACACGGTGCTAGGGCAGGACGAAAGACAGATTTTAATCAGTTTGGCAGCTGGGAAAAGTTTCCAAAAGAGACTAGTCTTAGCTAAGCAATAAAACTTTAGCAGGAGCTATTCATAGGCAAAATAAAGTAGTGTGTAGCCTCCTATGTTTCTAAACCAGCGTACCTCTGGGGAGCGATGTATGAGAGAAGAACTGAGTAAGTTCTAGGCTTGGCAGGAGGCCCATAGCCCACTAACTGATGGAGAAGCTCTCTTGCTACGAGTAGGGAGCTGCCTCATGCAGGATGATGATGATGTCAGCAAATTTACATGGTTGAAAAACCGCACTAAAACCTAAGGAATAGACGGCAGGTTGCAGTAGTCACATCTCAATAAATATCAGTGTTGGAGAAGAGGTTTGTGTGAGGACATATGACAGGATAGGATGTGGTTCGGATTAACTGTCTGTGCAGCGGTGGACACACAAGCTCATAAGAAAGGAACAGAAAAGAAAAAAGTGGGATTTCTGACTCTTTGCTACAATTCCAGCTTAAATAGTGGATGGCAGTGTATCTTCACAGTGTGAGGACCTACAATATGACCATGAAGTTAAGGGGAATCAATTATAAAACCAAAAGGTTGCTGCTGAAGCATTTGTGGAGCACGCAGTTCACAGTGGATGCCCACAGTAAGTAGGGTATGACATACACAATATTCATCAGTATAGACATATTGGTTGAAGCTATGGACTCTTCAATACCTGCAACCATATTTACAATTATTTTGGCTTAAGATAGTGTGTGGGGGGGGGTTCTGCTGTTGTTTATTTGTTTACTTATAAGATCCCACAGGTTTTATTTCTGAGCAATGTAACTTTCAAATATAAAACATAGGATTTATAGTAATCTCCATAGTACTCAAAACAACATACAAAAAGGGTATTTAGATAGGTACAAAAAATTAAAACATAAGGAAATATAATCCTTTCTCTATTAATAAATGATTGAAACCAACTTAGTATTGGAGCTGCTTGGGTCAATCCCTTAAACAACTTCAAGAGAGCCTTGCTGTCCTCTCATCAGCACCCTGGTGTCCCGCGTTCTGCAGATGCAGGGCTGCACGGCAGCTCCCGCCTTGCCTTTAACCATCAGTGGTGAAGAGGACAGCAATGTGCAACACTAAGACTATGCTTGGAACGCCTGTCATTCTGGTCTTTTAGATGTGTGCTGCTTCCATCGGAATTTCAGTTATTGCTATACTCTCTCGCAAGTAAACAGAAGGGTATTAAATGAGAGTAAGAAACTAGCAAAAATGCCAAAGGATGGACAGGCTAAAATTTGGTGCATGCTTCTATTTCTAAATTTCTGTGTGAAAATGTGTAACTGCTTTTGTCACATTCTATAAAGATTTATTAGAATATCAATGAATGATGGCAAATACCAATGCTAAGTTAAGTGTAAGATGTTTGACATTCAGAAAGACAGCTCAAGTACTTATGTTATAGAGTAATAGTGCCATGAAGGAAACCGTAAAAGGGGGAGTTCGGCAGCCCTCACCTATCTGGCTAAGGAACCCATTAGTGCGGAGGCTGGAGTTAGATGGGCTCTCTTCCAAGTCCACTTTTTGAGTTTCTGTCTGGAAGGTCAAATCAACCCAATGGACAGGAGGATAAGTGAAGGTGAGAGACCAGAACTAAATATGTACTCAGTGATTACAAAATATGCCTCCAGGACTGTTCTGTTTATCCATCTGCCCGAAACCTTCAAAAGCCCCCTCTCCTTCCTGAGCCCAGCCTGCTGCCTGAGCAGAGGGTCCCTCAGTCTGTGAGGACACACTGAGGGAGAGAACTGTGTGGTTCATTTCAGTTGTTTCACCATCTAGGGTGATGTCAAATCGAAATGCATGCTGTCAAAACCCTTTTGGAACTTATTTTCCCATTAGTGCATTTTTATGAATTTAAATCTATGCTATTTAACATTGTCATTCATTCCAGAATTCAAATTTTACAAAGATGGAGTATCATGAATAAAAGCGTCATTGAAGCATTTCACATATCCCATGAATGAATCTATTTACTTATATCTCTTTCTTTGTTCAAAGTTTACAAAACATTTTGGCAAATATATTGTAATCACATAACCTCAGAAATAAATTGAAAATATATGGTCAAGAAAGCTCATATTGTAAAATCATTCCAATAATATATTTGATGTGATTGTCAATACAGTATAAAATAACACTGCAAAGCGCTGGTCAGATAGCTCAGCAGACTGAAGTGCCTGCTTAGGCAGGGCACAGCTGCTGGCCTTGGAGTGCCATGCCAGCTTCACCTCCAGGGCTTGCAAGATGGCAGTTGAGACTGGGCATGGTGGTGCATGCCTGTAATCCTAGCACTTGGGAGGCTGAAAACAGGAGAATCACTACAAGTAGTGTAGTAAGACCCTGTAGACCCCGTCCTAAATCCACTAAAAAGATAGCAGTGCAGTGCCTGGTGTATGTACATTTACGTGTGTCCTACATGTTCACTTGCACTGTTAGAGGTGCTACCAAGCCAAAAGGATCTCAGTCACTAGACTTTTGCAGAGGTTTCCTACCAGCACCTCTTTTGCTGTGCTATGGGTTTCTTTTCATGTTTTTTACCCACCTGGATAGCAAGCTCCTGAAGCAGAGTTTGTGTTGATGTGTCAGTGCCTAGGATGATGTCTGGCATAAGGAGGAACTTACAGGGTGCTGCTTTAATAAAGAGCAATACAAGGAAATACAAAGTTGTAGTCTCTCAAGAATATGGTATTTGGCCCAGTCTCTTATTTTCAAGTACTACTCTTGAGAGAATGACAGTAACTAAGTTTACACCAGGAGCAGTACATATCAAAAAGACAAGAGTGACATGTATTCCAAACATAGTTTTAGCGTTACATTGTGCTATAATCAATTGTGTAACTGCTTATATCACATTGTATGGAAAGTTATTAGAATATCAATGATGGTCAGAAAATATCATTTCCAAGCTAAGTCAAAGATATTTGATACTCAGAAAGCCAGTGATGATAAGCTCAAGTACCTATGTTATAGAGTAATAGTATCAGAAAGCTTTTCTGCTGGAGGGTTAAGAATGTAAGTTAACAGACCAAAAACTGGAGAAACAGAAGGGCTATAAGGATAGCCAATATTTTGGCCCTAGCCCTTCAAGGTCAATAAAAACCCAGGATATAAGAGAACCTGTGCTGTAATATTCTATAACTCAGAGGTGTCCCAAATTTTCTGGTCAAGGAGATTATGGGACCTCAGAGGAAAGGAATAAATGAACTGTAGTGCGTCTAAGGAGAGTCACCCAGAGAAAAACATTCTCTCAGGCTTTCACAGAAAGCAAAATGGCCAAGCAATAGCCGTGACTTGTCCCGAAGGCTGACACTAACAACAGTTCTACAAAGTACTGCCCATGGTCCCAAACTTAATCCTGAGGGGATTTGACCCTGGAAGATACAAAAAAAAAAAAAAAAAAAAAAAAAA
>PVJA010026043.1:0-30051 GCA_004027025.1 Myocastor coypus
TATGTATGTAATTGGGAACAGTCCCTCTCTCAGACATGAGCTTTCTTTCCCCCCAATAAATCTATTCTGCTCATAAACAAACAAATATATATGTATTTTTTTCTTTTTGTTTTTTGAATTGGGAACTGAACTCAAGACCTTGTACTTGCCAGGCAGGCACTTGTGCCCTCGAGCTATCTCCCTGGCCCCAAATAAATAAACATTAACTTTAAGCTTTTTCTATACTGGCTGTATCAGGTTGAGAAAGTTCCTGCCTGTTTTTTGTTTGCTAAGAGTTTCATATATAGATGGACATCAATTTTTTTAGATATTTCTTCTATGTATTTGTTGAAATGTTTGTACATCTTTTCTTCCTTTTAGTTTAATATGATGAGTTATATATTTCAATTTTGAAATATTAAGCCAATCTTGCAATTTTGGAGTACACATCATGTGGCCATGGTATATCCACCATTTTGTATATGTCTAGTTAGATTTGCTACATTTTCTTCATGATTTTCCTTTTGTGTTCAGAAGGGATATTGGTCACTTTTCTTATCTACTAATGTATTTGTACGGTTTGGTATCATAAAAAGAGTCAAGAAATGTTATGTTGGTCTTGCATTTCTTTATCTACTAAAATAGCTCTTAACATTTGAATATTATTTTGCATGATCAGTATCCCTTGTCCCATATGGTCACTAGAACCACGACCTTCATATGAACATCCTCTTTGCCATGCTCCACTAACTGCCCACTTGTCAACTTTTAATCACTGCTTTATATTGTGTCACATTGTGCTTATTGTATTCCATTCCCTATTTCTTTATATAGAAGGTGGAGTCAACCCTATGTTAACTCAGTCCTGAAGTCACAGTAGGTTTCAAGAATCCAAGAGATAGACAACACTGCGTATAGCTTTAAAAGCCCGAGGAGTTCTTAAAAATGTAATCTGTAGTTACACAATCTGGATATTGACTTCTATAGCAAGTGACAAGGAAGAGCTGAGAGCCCTCGGCTGCAGGGAAGATCTTTACTTTTTGAGTAGCTACAACAAGGATGACTGAGGAAGGTCATAAAGCCTGGTCATCCTTGTCGACTGCTGAAAAATTCTCATGGGTAATTCAGTCCAGAATGATTGTGGAGATGTGACCAGTATCAGGCCTGCATTATAGATCATCTCCTCCTCCTTTCAAATCTTGCTGGAACTGTTTCCAGTAGCATCCTCTAGCAAATACTTTGCTTGATAAATTCAGCTCTTCTCAGTATGGGAAATGCAGTGGTCTGGAAACAAGGGTAACATGGCTGGGCTTTGGAGTTGGATCGCTTATCACATGATGGAAAGTAGAACACGGTAGCATAGTGGACAATAAGTAGAGGTCCAGTTGTTAAAATCTTACTATTGCTGAATTGAGATATTATAACTAAGAAAGGAATATAGAGCCCAGAGTAGTCTTTGAAGGTGTGTATGACCAGCAGTAACTCTAGACCAGTGAAACCTGCTGCAAGGTTCCATGGACACCAGAGAAAGATAATAGAAGTCTGAGAGCAAATAACATGCCACTGAAAGTGAACTGTGAAACCAGGAGCCTCCAATGTGTTATCAAAGTAGTTCTCTCTGTAGCAGAGAAAATGAAGGTCCAAAGGCCACCACTTAATCTATAGAATGAAACTCCAAGGAAGGCAGAGCCTCCGTTTATGTAGCAGATATGCAAAGAGCCAGGTGTTAACTAGGAAAGAGTAGGAGTCTGATAGAATGACTGAGAACAACAGGGTTGATGTCCCTGAAAAACCATGGAACCACAGATTCTCTGGAGTCATCTGAATGCTCAGAAGTGGCTCATTCCTCTGTATTCTATCAGGTAGCATCCACTCCTTTCTTGAAGATAATAGAGACCGATCAGTGACAAGATCACATGTTCTTCCTTCAGGAGCTCAATACCTTTGCTTTCTACCTGGTCTACAAGACAACAAAGAACCTGTTTGTCCTGAGAGGGGAAAAAGAGCTACAAGGAACTGTCACTCTAAGGCACCACAAGGCTGAGCCAGCACACATCAGCAGGAGCCAAGGATGTATACACACTGCATTCACAAGGTCATTCATTAAGAAGACTAGAATAGATGATTAGGTAAACCTATAAAACTAGGGGGAGGGCTGGCAAAATAACTCAGCAGACTAAAGCACCTGCTTAGGTAAGTTAGGCAGGCACAAAGAAGACAGTTCGATCCCTGGCACCATGTGCTGTGCCAGCCCCACCCCCAGGGCAGGCTGGGCTGGCCAGAGTCCACACACAGTGGTGCATGCCAGAAATCCCTGAGCTGGGGAGGCTGAAAGCAGGAGGATCACCACAAGCCTAAGCTGTATAGTGAGACCCTACAATAACCTAATACATTAAAAAAAAGAACTAAAGGGAGACATAGCAAGTATCCTCAGATATTTAAAAGCACACAGGGAAGAAAGATAATAACCTGTATTTTTGTCCAAACAACAGAATAGGAAAAATATCCTTTGCTTAGTGATTTTGATGAGGTTCAGAAAATCCTGGCCCCAAATAGGTCCCCATAACATGAAGCATATTGAGAAAACTGCACAAGTAGAAACGTCTCTGAACTTCTCTTGCCTCCTCTCTTAAGATTCAAAAGTGACAGGTGTTCTGCCCTGTATCTGGAAAGAAGAAAGGCTACACAATAAAGCCAAGAAGAATCTGAACTAACATGCTTTGCTAAACCCCATCGCTAGCTTATTACCATTAGGTGATACCTTCTCTTTTTTCTATATTAATACATGACTGTCCATTCTTCACCAACCTCGGCATGAAAACACAGTTTTCCCTGGGTCTTTGGGTCTTCATTTCCTTACATTCCTATTTATACAGGAGAAATATAATTCCTGACTTGTTAGGTGTCAAGTGTGCTGTGTTTGTAGCCCCACAGCCTCAAGGAATGAAGCTGTGAACCAAAGGAAAAAGTTAGGCAAGTTTTATCGGAACCAAGGAGAGAAGAATAGCTCTTGGATTTCCAGGGGGTCTTGAATGGGTGGCTCCTGAGGCCTACTCAGGGGTAATTTATACACCAAAACCACAATGTGGTACATTATGGATCAAACTATAATCAACCTAGAGGGTTACAAATATAGATATTTGGCATATATATATGCCAAATATATATATATATATATATATATATATATATATATATATAATTTAATTTGATACTTAGCTAATACTTATCATCAGGGAATAAGAGTCACATAGCAAGGGTACACAAAGAGGAAAGACACTTTGGAGAAAGGATGGGTCCAGATGCTCTGGCCATCTGGCTGGGGGACTGATGACATTCTGCATTTATTGGACCTGGTGGTGCTAATTATAGTATAATTTTAAATTATTGCTTATCCTTAGGGAGGTGCATAGGCCTGCCTATTGCACCTTCTTCTTGAGGCTTGGTCTTCTTCAAAGAAGCCTCCAGCCTCATTTTTTTGTGCTGATTTCCTTTCTGTGTATCAATTTCCTTTAATTTTGCTGCCTATAACATATGTAGCACAAATTGTGGTTAAATACATCTCTTCTGTTTTTCTCTTGATGCTCTTGATTTCAGGGTGTATCAGTGTAATGACTGCTTCAAAGGAAAGAAAAAGTGGTTTATTCTGAGCCAGGCATGAGTGCCCAAGAAACACGGATTCAAGTTTCTGTGAATCACATGTTCCATAGTAGAACAGCTTACATGGACTTGCATAGGAACAGAACAAGGGAAAGTCATAAATCACACACTTAACCATTTATATTAGTGAAGGGAGGGACAGAAATCAGGGAAATCTTTTCTTGAGGGTTCAGTTGTTGTTTTGAAGCATGCTTAGCTTTGGAGCGGAGGCTACAGCTATACTAAGCTCAATGGCGCATCCCTCAAAGTTTATCTATTAGCCAGGCTATTAAAGGGCCTAAGATAACTCAATATAATTTTGACCTTTAAACAGCATTTGCCTCTCCTCAATCACGCTGACTTAGCCAAGGTCCAGCAGTCCTTAACACAGATGTGCTTTTGCAGAAAACTTCAGATCACAGATGTCAGCCATGAAACTTGGAAGGGCTCAGGAAGATACATCTTTTTCTCTTCTAAAACTCCCAGAAAACGACCCTGCCACAGAACCGTAGAGCCGTGGGACGGTTCCTAGGAAGTTATACTCTAAGACTGGAATGTTGGCTTTAATGCTCTCCATGGACTCCTTCAACTTGTATTATTCCATCAAACTGCGCTCCCGGGTCTTTTCCTTCCAGACTCAAACCTAGGATGATACGTCTGTAGTCTCCTCACTCCAGTCTTCCATACCGAACCCAGCTGTCCACACCTGCATAGATTTAAGATCGTAGCAGAGTTAATCTGCTGGTTTGTGAGGCATTTTCAACTCTGGTTTTAGTAAAGGCAGGAGGGGCTGGCGTCCTCGCTGCCGCTTGAATTCCCGTGGGCACTGCAGCTTTCTTTCTCCCTGTAAGGCTCGGCTTGCTTTGCTTTCCTGGCACAAGGAAAATTCTGCAAGAATAATGTATTTGCTGTTAAATCCGCTCTTCCGGCAGGGTCTGTCATTGCTTCCCAGGGAACATCTTTACATCACAAAAGCATCAGCCTCCTTTTAAAAGAAATGAATGGATGAACCAAAATGTCAAAGCTTTCATTTCCTTGATCAAAAGCTGTGCTTACTGTAATAAAAGACAAACCAAAGTAACTGGGCATACATGAAAGAGGGAGGAAGTACCTAGTAAAGCTTACATGATAAAAGCGCCTTTGGCTGAACGATAGGCTTGTCTGGATACCAAATCGGCATTGCAGAGCCGTATAATTCATGTGAAAGGTAGTCAGAGAAATATTTCACCGTGGTGATGTGCAAAAGTTAAAAAACAAAAGAAAACAACAACAACAAAAAAACTTTGAGAACTTCCTTGGTGACAACTTCCTGCTGCAGCTTCTGAATCAAGAGGCTGGACATGAGCTCACCAGTTTGGGTGGTGGACACTCTAGGTCGGGTAGTGATAACCATCCTCTGAGCACCCCAGCTGCTGGGCCGGGCACCCCTCCCTTGCCCTCGGCGGCGGCTGCAAGGCCGGGAACAATGGCGCTACAGCTGCCGCGCAGGCGCGGTGGCGCGGCCGCCGGGGGCCTGGGAATGATTAGCAGCCGCCGGGCCTGCCGAGCGCAGCCGGCCCGAGCCCGCTGCTGGCGCGCGCTGCTCCGCAGACGGCGGCGTGTGCTCCTGGCGCGGCGCGCGCTGTTGTGCTAGACGTCTGGGGAGTCTGGCGGGCAGCGAACAGCAGCGCTGCAGAACAAACGGGTGGTGCTCGGCAGGGGGACGCGCTGGGCCTCGGGGGCTGTCTACACTTGGTGTAATTCCATGCAGGGGGAATGGAAAGGATTGGGAAAGAAGTAGGAAAAACCAAAGTGGGTCCTAGGCAGCCAGAGAGCCCAGGGGGTTGCCCGGGCCCTCTTCTGGGCCTGGAGCCACTGCAGCGAGGCTGAGGACCTCACAGGCCTTCAGAGGAGCTATGCACAGCCCGCATCTCTTCAGTCCACCTGGCCGCTCCCCAGTCTACAACCCAGCTGGAAAGTGAAGACTGCCATCCAGAGAGGCCCCCGACAGCAAGAGGAGCGACAGCACCCACAAAGCACCCAAGTGCACAGGCGGGCACATCACCTAGGCCAGAAGGGAAGAGGCAGCAGCCTGTGTACTAAGCCTGGAAAGTACTTGCGACGTGATCGTGGCTGTTGCTTTCTCCATCTTTTTTAGTTTTGAGATGGGATGTGCCAGGAATCGACCCCACACCTGCTTCTTTCTTGCTGAAGCTATTGCCACCAATTATTCTACTTTATTTTGTTTTACTTGAAATTATAAGATGGCTTTGGTATTTCCATATTTTTAACATTAGTTCCCCAAGCCACTTGGACATTAAGTGCTTAGACATTAAGAGATTCTGTTTATCAGTGCTGGTTCAGGAGCTCAGTGGTAAAGCACTTTGTCTAGCATGAGTGAGGTCCTGGGTTCTATCCCCAGCATCAGAGAAAAAGAGAGAGAGACTGTTTATAAACTCCTTCAAACAGTAATGACTGTTTCTCACTACGAGAAGGCTTTAGGAGTGCAGTTTCCAGATAGTATGAGAGAGAGAGAGAGAGAGAGAGAGAGAGAGAGAGAGACTATCTTGGGAGGGATCTATCTTCTCAAATTGCTAAGATCTAAGAAAACTTATATCCCTGAAGACATCCAGAGCAACTCATATATTCACTTAAATGATCTTTTTCTTCCTGAATAGATTTTTTTCTTTTATTTTTAACATAAAGGCCTTAACTGTTAGCAATTCACTTTGAAATGACTTTCCAGTGCCCTCTTTGAATTGGTACGAAACAGCCCCCTACATTGTGAAGGATGGATGACTCACTACGGGACCCAGACATCCCCTGGGATTCTAGTTTCCTCCACACACTTGAAGGTGTGACAGTGGATCAGAAGAGTTTGTCATTCAGTCCTATTCTTTCTACAACGTTCAATTCAACATTGTTTTGTACTTATATGGAATTGTTACACTAATCATCTTTTTGCCAAATTGGCCATAAAATAATCCACCTACTCCTGACCAACTGCAGAAGAAAAATTAAACAAACGTTTTGCTGTTGTTATCCTTTTTTTCTTAGGGGTTGAGCTTTGAAGCCAGGAGGTCACTTGGATTATGTATACAACTTTGGTAATTGCATTCCTAGATTCTACAAAATGCCACGGAGCTCAACCGAGTCCAAAATAGCTGTAGCAAACAATGACAATTACTGCCCAGACATTTTCAAACACAGCAGGTTACTGGCTAGGGCTATGATGGAAACCCTAAAAAATATATAAATATTTTGAAATGCTCTGTAAATCAAATTGATGCCCCAGACTCATAGGGGGCTGTCCTGGAGCAGTGAAGTCATTCGGAGACTAAGAGAGGCTTTGTGGAAGGGTGCTGGAAAACTTTGGAGCTTGTTAATATTAAACCCAAATGTCATAATAATTAAATTATTTAAAAGTTTTCTCTCTCTTCAGGAACAGAGATCACAGTACTGTTTGGCCGCCCTCCTCTTACAAAGGCTCCATACACTAAAGAAAAATAAAGAATGTTACCAACATTCAAGCCCCCATCTGTTTTCATGTGTTCAACAATTCCAGCATCCGATGAATGCTATTGGCTGGGGAGTGTGTGGCAACTATTTATGAAGAGGGACATGAGGTCCTGCCTGTGGCTGTCTGTGAGACCCCCAGGATGACTGTCTGGGACCGAGGAATAACAGTGTTGACTGCCAAGGGGCCAACACCATAAGAAATCTGGCTGAACGTTTGCACCGCGGAGATCTCCTTCCACAGTCATTGTGCTTGCTGGTTAGGGTTTTCGGGGTCAAGTGTAGGGAAGATTTTGTGCCTTGCTGGGGTTGAGGAGCACAGTAAGAAATCCAGCATGTATCCCACAGCAGGACTACCTGCCAGAAGACTTATGTTGTGCTAGATTATGAAAGCCTGCTTCAGATATCCCCAGAGAAAGGTCCCTCCTGCCTCCGCAGAGTGGGAAACTGGGAGGAAGCAGCTTTGCTGGGGCCCCTCATTGTACTTCTACTATGGCCTAGGGTGTGTCTGGAGGGCCTTTCTTCTACTAAAGACTGAGCTCAGCATTGTAGATGAATCTCCAAATCAGACAAAGCATAACAGAAAGACACAGATCTTTGTACCTAGGAATATGGTATGGCTGGGGCTGGAGGTGGGCTGGAGGATCATTAAGCATTAAATAAGGAAAAGCTGAAAACATTGCAAGGCTATTAAATAAAGTATTAGCTTATTTACATCATTTTGCTATCTGTTGATTTTGCACATGGTATATACTATGTCACCATTGAATAAACTGTGTTGGAAAACTACTGTTACCACTTGGTGACCAGGAGGTAAGGTGGGGGATACAGTTGTTCCAGAGGCTCCCTGGGTGTTTCACTCCTCCCTGTCACGAGGAGCTGCTGTTTGGCCCTCTGAGAACACCTCCTGGGTACACACTGCTTAGAGATGGCCCATCCCTGCCTCTTGCCCTATAGCTCTTGTATGTCCTGTGCAGGACTCTTACAGTTACAAGATGAATTCAATGTTGCTTTCACAAAAGGAAAATTCACAATTCATGTACACACTCAATACCCTGAGTGTGAAAATTCAAAATCCAAAATGCCCCCAAATCTAAAATTTTTCAAGGGCAGATATGACATTGAGAAATATTCTTAGTCCTAACATAACTTTTTATTCAAGAATAATACACTAGCTTGGTGTGATGATCGCTGGTGGTCTACCTCCCCTGGGGGCTGAAGCAAGAGAATCATGGGTACCCAGGAGTTTGAAGCCAGCCTGGACAACATAGTGAGAGGTTTTGTTTTGTTTTAAATCAGTTACCTGGCCATTACATGTAGGATTGTGAGATGATTTTTTCACATGCTTTCAATACATTCTTTATGTGGTAGTGCAAGGAGCTTCTGCTCTGCTGGCTGTGTTCTGTCCATTCTTTATAGAGTAACAGCAAGGCTTCTCCATGTGACCTAAAAAGTTCTAAAAGTTAAGCTCATTCGAGCCAGTCACAATGGCAGATATGTGTAGTCCCACTTATTTGAGAGGCTGAGGTAGGAAAGACTCAAGTTTCAGGCCAGCCTGGGCAACTTAGTGAGACCATCTCAAAATAAAAAAGTAAAAAGAGCTGAGAGGCTGCTCAGTGAAAAAACACCCCTGGGTTCAATCTCAATACTGGAAAAAAAAAAAAAAAAAAAAAAACTGAATAGAAGTTAACTCAATCTGTGAATAAAAGAAGGCTTGGCCTAAAAATTCACAAGGGCCTCACAATGCTGGTAAGGGAACTGAGTTCTCCAGGGTAGTAAAAAGCGGTGGCACTGTACCATACTGTACAGAATGGAGGCAGCTGCTCTCTTGGTGGGGCTAGGCAGGCCTTCTTCCGCCTTCACGCACCTGTTGTTCCCTCTGCTAGATTTAGATGAGCTGCTTCTGCACACCCATGAGAGGACACCTGTGCCCCTTAGGCCCAGAGACTCTGCCTCCTTGAACTCCAACTCTGCAACCCCAGGCAAATGCCACTAGCTCCTCTGCACCAAGGCCGCCTTTGCTCAGCTGTCGCCCAAGAAGCGGGGTCCCACGTGGCCCAGACGTGGGGCAAGGCTCTCACCTAGGAGTGGGAGGCCATTCTCAAAGGCAGACTATCCTCCAGCACAACAACTTGGCGTCCTTTGGGATCTGACTCAGCTGTGTGATCTTTGCCTTTGTTGTCACATACTGGCCTGACCACCTCATACCACACTGCGGCTTTCTTTCCCTCTGGCCTCTGGGTTTGCGGGGACTGATGCACTCCTTATGCCTGGCACTTCAGCTTGCTTCCATGTCTCTTCCTTTTATCATCTTATGTTTGAGTTCTTTTTCACTGACTGTGTTCCTTTATTAATCCCTTGCGTGAAAAAAAGCACTTACAGAGAATTTTCTTCTATTCCCTGAATTTTGTCTTTCTCAGTCTTGACTGATTTCTTTCTTCCCCTCTTCTGGGGATCAAATCCGGGGCTTTCCAAATGTTAGGCAAGCACTCTGCCACTGGGTGACATCAACAGCCCTGGGGTTTTATTTAATTTCTTTAATCAGATTTTATTGGTACATTTTAGATATATATAATGATCACATTCATCACAGAAAATTTGTACCTGTATATGATATATCTTGATTTCTTTTTTCCTCTACTACCCTCTCTTCAACCTTTCTTCCCTTCCGTATTTACAAAAGCTTTGTTTACATTTTTTCATTTTTAACAAAACTTTTTCTTTTTTTCCTTCACTGCTCCTCCCTCCTTTGTTCCCCTTCCTATTTGAACATTTTCTTCCTGTGTCAGTTTTGTTTTGTTTTTGTTTTTGTTTTTTTAATCTCTCTTCTCATGCTGTGTTCTGTTTTATTCAGGCCTTCTCCTATGGTGTGTATATGTCATGGTATTCTTTTTGTTTTGTTTTGTTTTTGTTTTTTTCTGATACCAGGGATTGAACTCAGGACCTTGTACTTGTCAGGTAAGTGCTTATTCTGCTGAGCTATCTCCCCAGCCCTGTCATGGTGTTCTTTTGATCTCTCTGATTCTTTGCAATGCTGGCTCATGGCGCTCTTTCGATCTCTGCATATACTCAGCTGTATGTATCACAATACATACAGCAATAATCCTCTGACAGGAGCAAACTCACTCCCACCTCATCAAAGACTTGTCATCTGTGATACTACCAGCCCAGAAGAACTGGCTATTCTGTTTGCTATGATAAACTACGGAGTGTAGGTAGGAAACATCTTGTGTAAGGCCTCCCTGGAAACACCTGAACTATGCTACCATTTGAAGATTTATTATTATTATTATTATTGTCTTTTTGATCTGTCTTGCTATGCAGTTCAGGCTGGCCTTAAGCTCACTTTTGTAGCCCAGGCTGGTCTCAAACTCACATTGATCCTGCTACCTCAGCCTCCCAAATACTGGGATTACAGGTGTATGCCACTACACCCGGCTCTCTCTCTCTCTCTTTTAAGATTTTTAAAAGTGTTTATAGAAGGGTTTTCTCCAGTAGCAAATGCCGGGGTACTATGGTTGTTAGTGGAGCCAGGAATTCTTTGGCTTCTGCTAAGCAATGTCTCCTGACTTGCTCCATGTATAGAGACTCACTAATATGGCCATAACAGCTAGCGCTTGGGGTTCACATGGTCTTCTGTAGCACTGATTGCTTAGGTAGTGTTGAGAGACATTCACAGCTTTGTCAGAATCTTCAGTGTACTTGCTTGTAGTAGAGCAAATACTGGATTCTAGAAAACAAAATCATGTGCAAAGGGGCATATACCAGAGTACTGATTCTGCCACTAGTTAGCACTCCTCTGACAGGAGCAATGATCCAGGAATATCCAAAGACGTAGCACATTCGTGAGGTCTCATGAATGGAGCATGAGGTGGAAGGTCAAGGCCCTACCCAAAACTATCATGGTAGGAAAGGATGCTTTCAGATCTGGCGCAATCAGGGCAATGGCAGAGTAATCCTGGGACATCAACAATCAGGAGAGCTTACATTTTACACTCAGGATGTCCTTTGAGCCTCATGTCAACATTGGGGAAGGTAAGTATGAACTCTACCCCAAAGGAACCGAAGCTAGTGACATGCAGACAGGTGGCAGAGACAGGGGTAGGAAACAGCTCTCTGCCCCTTCTCCAGCATTCTTCCTGCCTGGTCTCTGGTTGATCTGCGCTGAAAGAACTCATCTCAAACTGTTGTGTGTTTCTGAGGGGACTGCAGTAAAGTTTCTGAAGCTTACAGCTTGGAATACAGGGCTGCTTTAGTATTCCAAGGAACAGATGTAAATAACTGTGATCAAACCATGACAGCCCATCTCCCTGGAGGCCTGTATCCATCAACAACGATCTTGTCATCTTGGACAGCTGGTCCACCACATTCAACATGCCATGTCTCTAAGGACTGGCAACCTCTCCTGGCCCTGGATTTTCTTTTTTGGTGACTTAAAAAAAACAAACAAACAAACAACAGAGACTCTTGCCTCTATGGTAAAACTGATGCATGCCTCACCCATCTCTTCCCTCTTCTTTCTCTCTCTCTCACACTTTCCCTTCTTTTTTAAAAATATTATTTTAGTGTATTAATTTTTCTCTTTGCTGATAAACCGTCTGACAGCCATGGCTGTTGGGAAGCCAGTTACATCTCTAGTCATTTTAAGTCAGTCTAGGCATTTCAGATTGTCCTGCACTTGTTGAAAGGAGACAGAAAGTCCAGGCTGGGGGCACTAACAGGGGCTTCAAGCCTTACGACCATTTTCAGAGATGGGGTTGAGCCCAGCCAGCTGGGTATGGTGTCTGTTATTTGCCAGCTGTGGTTGCCAGTGACTCAGAAGGTGAATGGGGCACTGAGGAACAAATGTTTCCCCTTCACGAGGCTCTGCCTGTGTGGGGGACACAGCAGGGACAGCAGAAAGGTCTGTTGTTCATCTGCTTCCCTCTAGCAGAGGACACTGAGGAAGGTATAGCAGTGCTCAGCGCCTGTTCCGCCACGTTCATGTCCCCTTCTGGAAGGTCTCTGTTTCATAGTTCCCATTATTTGCTAGCTTGAATTCAAAGCCAAAGCTGTGCTGGGCCCAAGAATTTTTTGGATGTTTGGTGAGTGACACTCGTATCAGAAGAGGGCTATGAAAGAGGCAAGAGTCTGAAAAATGCCTCTCTTGGCTGGGAGGCCAGAAACCTAACTCTAGGGCTATTTGTGCCACATGACCATGGAAAAGCTGGGCTGATACACATCTCTCCAACTCAGTTCTGCCTCAGAGGTGGAGAGGTCCTTGGCAATCAAAGCTTTCCAAGGCCACAGGGAAGGTTCAGGAATTGTGTTCTAAAATACCTGGACCAATAGTGCAAAAAGCTCCCTGCTCATAAACCAGACCAATTAAATATCATTTTGTTTCAACTTCTCAACCAGGACAGACGAGGAGTGCTGGTGTGTTATGGTTTGTGTACAGGTGTCCCCCCAAAGCCTCATGTAGTCATGGGGCGGCTTCTGGAATTTGTAATTGATTATTGTAGAAATGGGTGCTGCCCCTCCCCTGGGGCAGGTGATTTGCATTTCAATGTAAGGTAGGAAGAGAAGTCAGCTGCTTGAGCTGCTGCTAGCTCTCTCCCAGGGCTCTTGCTCTCTGCCCTCCGCCATGGAAGACTGCCCTCTGCCATGTGCCAGTCTGCTTTGGAGCCAGCTGAATATGGACTGAAACCTCCAGTAACTGTGAGCTAAATAAACCTCTCCTTCCCTCATTTTGGGTGTCTGATGTTTGTCTCAGCAATGAGAGAAGAGTAACTAAGACATGGTGGAAGCCTATGTCTCTCTTCTTTGCCTAAGTGCCTGAATTACTCTGAGTCATTTCTCATCTCCTCTCAGCAGTCTGCAAGTTCACCGAATAATATTTACTGACCTGCTTGGCTCACAGGGCAGACCACTGGCTGTGCACAAACTCTTTGTGACTCTTGTTCAGTATGGTAAGTAGAAATTAGCCGCTAAGATAGTAAGTCAAGATCATCATCATCTTGGGTGATTTTCTGTCTGGTAAATGTGTGTCTGTGGGCCTCTGCCACTGGCCTCTCATTCATCCCCTCGGTTTTTTCCACAGCCCACAGGAGCGGCTTGCAGGATCGTACCTCTTTCGGTCAGAACTTGAGGGCACGGGGGAGAATTCCTGTAGAGTAACACTTGGAGAGAAGGCTGTCTCAGATTTAGAAACTTGCACATCTCTAGTGAGAAGAGTTGGAAACGTCGGAGGATTGGGATAGGAAAGAAAACCAAGAACAAGAAACAGTGTATTTATATGGGGTAAAGACAAAACTTAAGAACCAGTGAAGGAATCCAGCTACCACTATCCTCACCAGAGAGCTCCGTCTAAACAGCCCCCTCTCAGTAGAGCTGCATCCGGGGACTGCATTCAGGGACTGCATCCGGGCACTCTTGACACTATCAGCTCTGCCACTGATAGTAGCCTCTGCTCTCTGAGATTCCTCAAGCCTTGTCTTGGGCTACCATAACTGCCCATACCTGTCTCAAGCCTTGCAGTTGACAGGCAGCCAGCACCCCTGCTCACTGACCACCCCACTCCCCATGACCCTATAAAAGACCCGCTCACCTTGCAAGAGTCGCTGGTCTGGTCTCTAGTGCCAGAGGGGCTCTTCTCAGGTTTGTTCTGAAATGAACCTATCCTGTTGAGCTTGTGCCTCTTTCTCTTTTTCCTGTTTTCTAACAATCAGTTACAGTGAAAAATGTTTCTTTTATTCTAGGTTTGGGCACCCTAATCTCCTCCTTTATGCTCCAGGAAGAGCTCCAGGAAATTCTCATAGCTCATGGAGATGACCTCTTTTTTAGTTCTACTGATCAGTTTGGAAGATTTCCCAGCAGAATTCCAGAATAATCATCCTTATCTAGGACCCGCTCAGCTAGGCAATGAGGCAAGAAAAAAGAAAAACCTAAGTATGTCAATGTTTTCGAGGAAACATTTCTTTTATGGGAGAAGAAGGTTATGGAGAGACGAGAAGGCTGGAAAAGAAAGTTACTTGTTGCTAAGTAGAATGCAAGCATTTAAAGAACATAGTGTTATCATAATCACTTTTTGCTGTGGTAGTTGTTCTTGGTTCACCAGTGGATCAAAATGAGCATCCAAAATGTAATTCTTCTAAGCAGCCCTTGAGAAAAGCTGATCTGATGATAGAGGAGGAGAATGAAAGGGACAGCCACCAATGGTGACAGCTAGAATTGTCACATATGCTCTCTTTCCATTGGCTAAACACAGTAAGTCACAGACACACCCATAGACCATGGGGCAGGAAGTAGAGCTTCCCTAGTAAGGGCCAATGTAAGTGACCATGCAACGGATAAGGTCCATGAAAGGAAAAGCAGCTGCCAGGACAGTGCCTCCCACCACTGCCTGATAGCATGACCCTCACTGTGTAGCTGGAAAGTCGTTGGCCTATCAGTGCTGGAGAACTTTTTCCTAAATCTTCCCAGTGTTTCGAGAATGTCAACTCCTCTCTCACTCTCTCTTTCTTTCTCTCTCCCTGTTTCTTTTCATCCTTCCTTTCTTTTCGTTCTTCCTCAGAGGTATAATATATATAGTAAATTATTTATCATTGTAACCACTTTTAAGCATAAATTTTAGTAGCATTAAGTATGTTGGCATCGTATAATCATTGTCACCCTCTGAATTCTATGCTCTTTAACCGCTCATTACCATTCTCCCTTTCCCTTCTTCTCTCTTCTTGGCAGCCACCATTGTTCTGTCTTATTAATGTCATTGCTCTACTGTGTTCATAGAAGTGGAATCATGTACCATTTGGCCTTTGTGTCTGGTTTATTTCTCTTAGTATTTCCAAATTCATTACTGAAGCAAGTGCTTAGTCCACTGAGCTATACCACTGGCCCTTATATTTAATTTTTTGAAACACTACTGTATTGCCTTCTATAGATGATAGCCTTTCTTATCTCTGGATTATAGTAGGCAGGGACTTCTCTTGACGGTTTTCTTGTTGTTGGAGGAAGAGAATTTCTAACATTGTTTGTTTCATTCTGTCACTGTGGAAGGATGCTTCTTCAGTTTTTCCTTAAAGTTATAATTTACCCTCTCTACAATTTCAGGCATGGTAGGTGACGACATCATTAAAATGGCCACTGGAGGCTAAAGATTTTTAAGCATTTGTGGTTTAATGACCTTGTCTACAGTTCTTCAAGGTAATAAAAAGTTCCCTGTAATTATGTTAGAATTTTCTTTATTTATTGAAAAAAGGCCAAGTCCATGGGTTTTTAGTAGAGGTCTTTTTTTTTTTTTTTTTTTTTTTTTTTTTTTTGGTGGCTCAGGCTGCCTTCAGGGAAGGTCTGATGTGGTATGTGGAGCAGTGGATCGAACCATAGTCCCCTGTACCTGACTGGGTTTGCCCATGCAGTCACTTAAACAACTGAGCCAACTGGCAAGCCCCAGTGAATACCTTTACTTTCATGAGTAAAAAAGATAGTTAATAAAATGAGTAAGTATTTATTGTAATGCAGGGTGATATGATGGTGATACAAAGGAAATAAATGTAACTCCCAAACTGCTAGATGGCAGGTACCCTGATATTGTGTTCTCAAACAAACACATTAATTCTAAGGAACAGCGGTTATAGAAGAAAAAACCTTATTGAGAGAGAGAGAGAGAGAGAGAGAGAGAGAGAGAGAGAGAGAGAGAGAGAGAGAGAGAGCACCTGAGAGATAGGAAGGGACCCAATAGTGGATTGCCAATGAGATCACTTTTTGGAGGAAATTTAATAGAGCAAAGTCATGAGATGGGGACAAAAATCACAATGTGGATCAAAACCATGATCAACCAATAAGATTACAGGTACAACCACTTGTAATATTGATCTAATGGAGAAGCAAGTCATGTGGCAAATGTACATGAAGAGAACAAAAACCTCTTTAGGAAAAGATGGATTGGGAGGTCCTGGTCACCCATTTGGGTAAGAGACATTTATCTAGACTATATTGGACCTGGTGAGTAGAACCTTCAATTTATTGCTTAGTGCTTGGCAAGGCCTGTGGTCCTGGTCTCTGCATCTCTATCTTGAGGCCAAGCCTTCACCAGAGGCACCTCCACCCACAGCTGTAATGTGTTCTCATCTTCTACACTGACTCCCTCAAGGGCCTAGCCCTGTCTGACTGCCTAGAATATTTTTACCTAACTTAGCTGTATATAATAATGGGAAATCATTCAAGCCTTTCTCAACAGAGATATGATATCATTTGGCTGGGCTTCTTCAAACTCCCTTACATCAAGGGGAGACTTTGGTTGTAAAATAAATCTCTGCTCTAAACTTGGATGGAGCTACACGAAACATGTCACAGACCATGAAGTTATGCTCCACAGCTACTGCAGGGCTCACGTGGGAAACTCCAATCCATTTGTTCCCATATTCTGGGTTCCAGACTCAGCCACAGATAAGGCTTTCTGAGGCTCAGGTGGCCTCTGAGTCCCTACTCACATCCACTCCTGGTTACTTGTAACAGAAGCAGCTTCTGGAACCAAAGCACAAATACTGTGGATTGGCTCAGCCTCCCTTGTGCTACGACTCAGGTTGCCATGCCCCTGAAGTTTTCTGGAGGCTTTTGAAAACTGCATCCTTGGTACAAAGTGACATGTTGGCAGAACAGCCTTTCTTCTGTGCCAGACACTGTCTTTACCGTATGTGTCCTAGTGCTGCTGCTTCCGGGTGGCAGGAGCTGAGAACACATGGAGACAGATGGAGGGGAGCACCTGGAGCCTGTGCCACCGGGCTTCTCCAGAAAACTTCCTACTGCTGCCCCTGGTATGGTCTGTTCTCATGTCTCTACTTGCATCTAAAAGCCTCCTTATTTGAAAAAGGCATTACATGGAAACATAAAGGCGATGTAGTAACCTCTACTAAAGATAAATGTATTTACTTTTTGGTGTTGAAGCAAACTAAAAATAGAAGTTCTATTTGACTCAGCTCTTCCCTTTCTGGGCATTTTCTCAAAAGAGTTAAAGACAGGACACTACAATGATACATGTTTATAGCAGTACAACTCATAATAGCCAAATCTTGGAAGCTGCCTATAAGTCTAGCAGATGAGTGGATAAAGAAAACGTGGTCTTTATAAACAGTGGAGTCCTTACTACTTAGCCATAAAGATGGATAAACTGGAATCATCTGTAGGAAAAATGGATGCACCTTGAGACAATAATGTGAAGTGAAATAAATCAGCCACACAGCTTAAATATTGTGTTGTTTCTCTGATGTGAAAAACTCAGAGTCTAAGTAATTTAAAGAGGAAAACAAAGACAGAGGAAACAGGGAGATACATTTTTTTTTGCAAATGCAAAGGGCCCACGAGATGGGGGAGGGGCAGCGGAAGGGGAGCGAAAAGAATTATGACGTGTTGCACGCACGCACCAACAGCGGATGCAGACGTTGCATACTGCCATCATGTCCTGATCAACATTTTAAAAAAATTAAGGAAAGAAATGTACTTTTTTGTAGGTGACTTTTGTAGTAA
Organism: Myocastor coypus; assembly: GCA_004027025.1. Taxonomy (NCBI): domain Eukaryota; kingdom Metazoa; phylum Chordata; class Mammalia; order Rodentia; family Myocastoridae; genus Myocastor; species Myocastor coypus. Next base: position 17,614 of record PVJA010026043.1, read on the forward strand.
TAATAAGTAAAAGGTGGAGGTGGTTGTTTTAAACACTCTTCCTTGACAAAGCACATTAGCCGTTTTGTGTCAGTCTGTCAAGTAGTTCTGACATTTTACTGATCCGTGAAATCTGGAATTCTGGAAAGCAGTGCTCTAGCGAGAAAAACTCACCCCTGGGCTGGGGTTCAGAGCTGGTTTTGTGGTCAGTTTCTAACCTTTCCGACCTCCTTGTTTAAGTGTGAGACTTGTACCCTCAGCTCCTGTCCTCATTTAGTTTCTCTCTTAGAAGAAAGAGTAGGGGCTGGGGAGATAGCTCCGAGGCACAAGTGCCTGCTGGGCAAGTGCAAGGTCGTGAGTTTGAACCCTGGTCCCACAAAAAAAAAAAAAAAAAAAAGAAGAAAGAGTAATTTGTTGCCCAACAATCTTTGGAAAAGGTATGGCGCCTTGGTCCTCCGTGTATATGCGCATGCAGGAGCACGCGCGTGTGCGCCCCATACGCTCTTTCTTCCCGTGTGCCCAGTTAGCCACACCCGCCTGCTTCATTTCCTTGCCTGGCCGGGCTCTAGCCGCTGCCACAGCTCAACCACTTCAAAGCCTTTGCAGACATCACATTAGTTATCCTTTCATTTTTGTGGCAGTGGGGCTCCAACTCAGCACCTTGCGAGTGGTAGACACGCACTCCATTGCTGCGCCATATCCCTTCTTTTCAGACTTTATTTTTTTTAAAAGAATTTTATTTATTTATTTTCTTGTTTCAGAACTTTTATTTGTTTACTTATTTTTATGGCTAGCGCAGCCTGCCCTGAGGGCAGGGCTGGCGCAGCCTGTGGTGCTGGGGATTGAACCGTGGTCCCTGCAGCCTCCTAAGCTTTCCTGAGCAGGCGCTTTAGACCACTGAGCCATCCTGCCGGGCCCTTTCAGACTTTAAATACACATGTTATATACCCCAAGGAACCTGGGGCTCGTTATTAATGACCAGTGATCACCATGACACTTGGCCATGAGTTTGGGGCTGAAGGGAAGTTTGAGAGAAGTTTCAGCAAGCAGAGCACAGGGGTCCATGCTGACCATAATGCAAAGTGGGACTGAGAACAATTTTTTTTTTTTTTTTTTTTGACTGGCTCAGGCTGCCTTTCTTATGGATTTGGGGATCAAACTGCAGACCCCTGTGCCTGACGGATTGCCAGCACAAGCGCTTAAGCCACTGAGCTAACCCGAAAGCCCCCAACAAAGCGGATTGAAATCTCCCCCAGGAGCAAGGTGGCTGCGTCCAGTCAGTGCTGTCTTCTGCAGCTAAGCGGCAAAGCAACTTGGATCCAGAGCAGCCGAAGGCAGAGGATATGTCTTCTCAACGAGTTACTTGTTTTAATAGCATTCTTCTGAAAGTAGCAAACAAAAGATACTGCTGGAGCTCTGGCTAAGAGTCCCTTGCAGCACAGATGCATGCTGTGCTTATAAATTGTGATTCTCTGTGGGCCCGGTAGCTAGGCATTGCTAATGGCAGGTCTTTTGACTTCTCAGCCTCAATTTCCTCTTCCATAACATCAATAATAGTGATGAGAAGAGACTAGACAAAAGCATCTATCTACTCATCTGCCGGGAACAGGGCGCTCGGCAGGTGCTTGTGAGATGCTGTGTACACTTGCAGGTACTTTTCCCCTGTGGCAGCCGCAGTCTCCAAGCTCCATTATATCGTGAAAATGTGAATCTCTTGCTAATAGTAGTGGGTTGCTTTTATTTTTATTATTATTATTTTTTTTTTTGTGGGACCAGGGCTCGAACTCACGACCTTGCACTTGCCCAGCAGGCACTTGTGCCTCGGAGCTATCTCCCCAGCCCCCTGTAGTGGGTTGCTTTTAAGACTTCATTTTTTAGGGATATATTCCTAAGTATTGCGTAGTCTGCTTAAATTACCCAACATAGAGGAAAACAAATGGAAACAACGTTGATGAAGTGTTGATAACTGAGGAAGCTGGGTGCCAAAGTTAGTCAACTATTCTACTTTTGCATATGTTTGAAAATTTCCAAAATAGATAAAAACAGAAGCAAATAAATGAGAGCCAGCCATTTCTTCTCTAAGGGACACATATTTTTGAGACTTCAGCAAAATTTCATTTTCTAAGCATCTTTCACCCTTCTAAAGATAGATAATACTTTCACAAAATACATAATTCCTCACTCTTTTTATCATTAGAATTCTCTGAAGAGACTCTCATCTGTCTGTCTGGTTGATACAGGGGAAATAAAATGTAATTCCCAAGCTGCTAGATGTGAGATATACAGAGTTCATGTTACTCAAAACTGAAGAATGGATTTTAAGGAGCAACAGAGGTTAAGAGTAGGAAAGATTTGTTGAAAGAGAAAGACAGCTCCTGAGAGAAATGAGGGGATCCAAAATAGGTTGTCTTGGTCCTCATTTTACAGAGGAAGTTTTATAGAGCAAAATCATGAGGCAGGTAGAATGTGGGACAAAGCTATGATCAACCAACAAGATTACAAGTTTAGTTCCTTAGGTAATATTGACCCACAGGGAAAGCGGGTCACAAAGCAAGTGTGTATGGAAAGAACAAAGACATTTTTAGGAAGAGATGAGTCAGGGGTGACTGATGATAATTTGCTGTTTACCTCTTAGGGAAGTGCATAAGCCTGGTTGTTTGTTCTTTATCTTGAGGCCCGGCCTCCAACAGATGCACCTTGAGCCACAGTTCTATGTGTTTTCATCCTCTGTATTGACTCACTGAAGGCCTAGCCCTGTCTGACAGCCTGCTTAGCTTAGATGTCTATAATATTGTTAGACTATTTTTCCTAATCAGTTATCAACAGTTGAGTTATGGTTGATTGAAAAAAGCAATCTGGCTAGAATATTCTGAGGGGAAAGAATTGAAACATTTTAGAGTGAAATTTGCTTTGTGCAGATCAACAACTTCAATAGTGTGTACAACCAATGCATGCATTGCTAGCTTTGGGAAAGAGGAATTCCTGGGCCACCCACTGAGCCTTTATAAAGTTGGAGAGAGAGAGGGAGAGGAAGAGGGAGGAGAGAGAGGGAGAGGGAGAGGGAGAGGGAGAGTCAGAGGGAGAGGGAGAGAGAGAGAGAGAGAGAGAGAGAGAGAGAGAGAGAAAGAGGGAGGGAGGGAGAGAGAGAATTTAAGATGATCTGGTTTGGTTCTTTCAAGAGAAAAAAAGATACGAAAATTGTGGGTCTTAAACTAAGTTGTTGCAAAAATATTGGGAAATCAAATAATGTGTATCTTAGGGCCAGCCAAATAGCTCAGCAGATTAAAGCACCTACTAGCAGGTGCAGGGGTCAGGGGTTTGATCCCCAGGCCTGCTGTTCCTGCCTCACTTCTAGGGCATGCTGTGATGGCAATTGAGACTAGGTGTGGTGGTGTGCCTATAACCCCAGCTCTTGAGAGGCTGTGAACAGGTGGATCACTATGAGTCCAATCTAGTAGTGAGACACTGAACACCCTGTAGACCCTTTCCTAAAATACAAATAAATAAAATAATGTCTATCTATCTATTTATCTATCTATCCTCTTCAAAAAATTTACTCTTGTAATTCCTTTCAGTAATGGCATTCTACTAGTGAGACCCTGAACACCCTGTAAACCTTTCCCTACAATGCAAAAAAGAAAAGAAAAAAACAGATATTAATGGCATTCTACCCCATAAGTTTAAGTATTTGTTTATATATCATTAACAGCTTCCTGGAAAACTCTGGGGGAATCAAGCCAACGCTGGAGATACTGATTGCTAGAGAATTAGTTGATGTACTCTGCCTGTTAACCATCAGTCAGCTGAAGGCTTGTTCTGGAATTATCATGTAGGTTAATGGGACGCCATTCAAGCTATAGAGATGGAACACATGCATGGTTATGAGGGTGGATCTAGACAATACCAGCCCCTGACTTGGTGGTGAGCCCCTGAGCTGTGCGTCATGCACACTTAGCAGAGGTATCATTAATGTTGCTGGCAGAACTTGCTTAGGCCCTCTGGGAGGAAAGTGTTTCCTCCTGAGACTGGGAGAAGATGGAGTTGAAATTAGCTGTTTGCTAATTGCTGGGGAACTGATCTGGCTTTCTGGACTCAAGTGTTAGTCCTCAGAGAGATCAGACAGGACACAAGTTAGGTGGTTCAGATTCCTACTAATCTTTGAATTGGAGATAGTAGAATATTTAGGAAAGTGTTGCATTACATACGTTATCTATTGAATCATGAAGCAATGCCAAATCATTTTAAAACTAAAACATGGGCACTTCCGTATCCAAATGAGCAAAACCCTACACAGCAGTCACTAAAAGCATATTTGAGAATTTTTTTTTTTTTTTTTTGGCATCAGTTTGTACAACCCATAAACTATATGGGGGTTTAAACTATGATATGCAAATTACTCAACTAGATTGGGTTTCCAGTAAGTGGCTTTTTCTTTTTTTTTTTTTTGTTTTTTTGTTTTTTTGTTTTTTTGTGGGACCAGGGTTCGAACTCACGACCTTGCACTTGCCCAGCAGGCACTTGTGCCTCGGAGCTATCTCCCCAGCCCCAGTAAGTGGCTTTTTCAAAACACAAATTTATGCTTCTTTGAGAGATAGGCTGAAGAAGCAGTTTTAAAACTGTTCAAATGAGTACAGAGTGATCTCTTGGCTAACATGAAAGGGAACAACATCCATTTGTAGTTAAATTCTAACATACTGACTTTAAAAGCCAGAGCTGACAAATAGTTTGTACACATAATTTCTGCAATAGAAATCAAACGTGGGTCAAGACAGTGGATCCCACCACTTCCCTCCAGTGGGAGCTTCAGGGGACTCCGAGGCCAGGCACAGCAGGTAATGATGTCTTCCAGGCCCAGTCTGTCTGGGAAGGCTCTGGAATCCAAATGTAGCACAGGGTTATTATTTTCTTTGGTCGTTTCAAACTACGGTTTCTCTTTTTATCTTCAAAATAAAACAATTTAATCTCTCAACTTTGTTGTCTTCCTCTCCTAAAGTTTAAATTTGTAAAATAGATAATTTATTGCCACAAGTTTGGCTGTGATACCTTTTTTGGTTACCAATGTGTATTCAGCTCATGTTGTATTTTAGCCATGTCTGCAGGTGTTTCAGTACATCCAATGATGTTTCTATATGCTGTTATTATCTGGCTACCTAGGACGGTCTCCAAGATAACTTCTTTCTTTCTTTCTTTCTTTCTTTCCTTCCTTCCTTCCTTCCTTCTTTCTTTCTTTTTTTTTTTTTTTTTTTTTTTTTTTTTTTTTTTTTTTTTTTTTTTTTTTTTTTTTTTTCTTCCTTTCTTTCTTCCTTTTTTTTTTTTTTTTTTTTTTTTTTTTTTGTATTTTTTTAGAGAAGAGTCTACAGGGCATTCAGTGTCTCACTACCAGATCAGACTCATAGTGATCCACCTGTTTACAGCCTCCCAAGAGCTAGGATTACAGGAGTGCACCACTATGCCCAGTCTCAATTGCCATCTCAGCATGCCCCAGGGTCAGGGCTGGCACCACAGGCCCAGGGATTGATCCCTCAGCCCCTGTGCCTGCTTGCAGGTGCTTGAATCGACTGAGCTATTTGGCTGGCCGCTCAAGGTAACAATTTTTTTAAAAAGAATTTTTATTCTATTTATTATTTTTTTCTTGTTTCAGAACCTTTGTTTGTTTATTCACTCATTGTTTATGGCTGGCTCAGCCCGCCCCGAGGGCAGGGCTGGCGCAGCATGTGGTGCTGGGGATCGAACCACGGTCCCTGAAGCCGCCCAAGCTTCCCCAAGCAGGCGCTTTAGACCACTGAGCCATCCCGCTGGGCCCAAGGTAACAATTTTTTAAAGTTGGGATGTCATTCTGTTTGCCTTCATGCTACTTGTAGATGCATAGAATCAGAAAATGATTTTTATTCTAACAATATTCAGAGGACAAGGGCTAGCAAGATAGCTCCATGGACTAAATGCCTGCTTAGTGACTGCAAGCACTGGAACTGGGGTTTGATCTTGCCACACTGAGCTGGCAACCTGCCTGGGTGTAATGGTGCACACCTGTAATCTCAGCACTAAAAAGGCTGAGAACAGGAGGATCCCTATGAGTCCGAGCTGTGTAGTGAGACCCTGTGCCAAATACATTAATAACAACAACAACAACAATAATAATAGTAATAATAACAACAACAAATTCATAGAACACAAATAACTAAACTGATATTAAATTAATTTGAAAGATATTTAAAAATACAAACTTGATGTTGAAGTAAGAAAAAGAGCAGTCTGCATTTTGATCATCTTTGGGTCACAAAATAGGTTTATGAGTGTGTTTAATATACTATCTATCTTCTCCCTAATCCCCTGAGTGTCCTGGCTCAGGAGAAAGTTAGGGCAGCAGGGCAGAAGCATGCATCTTGCCAGGCTGAGTCAGGCCAGCACAGCTGCTGGCTGGACACTAGCAGGGATGACCACCTGTGTCTCCCAGAACAGCTGTCTGGTAGAAGGCCAGAGAAAGCCCCATGGCGGGGTGGAGGCAGGAGGCCAGTTGGGCGGATAATACATTCTGGCAGGGGCTGAAAGAACACCTGGTTCCACTCTATGGACCCACCGCAGAAGGTCAGAGAATGTGTTTGCTGGCGGGAACCTGATGGCCCCAGTTTTAAGTCCCAGTGGTCCTGATCTGACTGAAACAGAGAAACCCACCTTTCTTCCTCTGACTTACTCAGAAGCCAAGCTGGGGATCTTCCATTCCAGCTCCAGCTATGCTGAAACAGGCAGCTAGGCCATTAAATGGTTGTGCGTGAGTGTGCGTGCGTGCGTTTGTGTGTGTGTGTGTGTGTGTGTGTGTGTGTGTGTGTGTGTGTGTGTGTCCAATACAGGAACCTTAAGGCAGGGTTGGGCTTGAGGGTTCACAGTGAAGCAGTTTAGGGCTCAGAGTTGTAAGCATTTGGCTGTTGGCTGGCATCGTAGACATCTTTCATCCTAGACTGGCTAGGGCCTCCTCTTTCTCCTCTTCCCAAGAGCTCTCATTACATGCTTAAAAAGCACTTTGGGTCTTCAGCTGTAATTTTGTCATCAGACTTGGAATTTTCACACCAAACAGCAGTACAAGAATGGAGCCCAGAACATAACCTGGCCTTGACCTGGAAGCTTCACATCCATTTTTTTCTCAGGAAGAAGAATGCCATTTCTTCTGGCCTGGTGAGTTAGTTTTTCTCTTTACAGCTTATCTTGAAATGTCCTCCAAAGTCTCCTGTGCTAAGGGGAGTGGCTAAAAAGGTCAAGAAGGAAGTCTCACTGCTTCCTACCTGCCACACCATGAACTGTTTCTCCTCTTCCCTGCCACCCTGCCTTGGAGCATTCAGTCTATGGACTGAGACCTCTAGAAACTGTGAACTCAATTACCCTTTAACTTGCATGTGTCCAGTATCTTGTCCCCTCAGTGACAGAACAACTAAGACACCAAATTCCTGACCCAGGTGCAGACCAAGCAACTCTCCTAAGTGTGCTAAAAAAAAGTGATACTACTTTTATTGGTCCTGTCACACTTGGCAATTGACTCACTTACTCTGAACCTCAGTTTTGACATTCATAAGTGGGAACTGCTAATATTAGTTTTGCTGCAACCTATTTAGTGAGAACATATGTTGGCACCTAACACAGGATGTGAAAGCTGCAGGCGTGGAATAAACAATAGTTTGTCTGAAGGAATAACTATGGCTGAGGCCTACAACTGGCCTGCAGGAGCTCTGGACTGGGACTCCTACTGGCTGCCTTTACTTGGAATTTTAGGACTTTATCTCTCAATTACTGCTCTGCCATCAGGAATTCCAGAGTAAGCACACCACTGTGACCCCATAAGGTAAGCTGCTGCCCACAAGTGTCTTTGCTGGTGGCATGGAACAGGCTCCTTCCAGTCACCTAGTGTGACCTGAAGAAGGCATATTGACTTCTGGGAAGACCAGGGTTGATGAGATTCCTTGTCCCCTTGCTGTGAAACTGCTCCTGTTATTTAAAGTGTCAAAATCCAGGCCGGGCGTGGTGGCTCACACCTGTAATCCCAGCACTTGGGAGGCTGAGGCAGGAGGATTGGTGCGAGTTCGAGACCAGCCTGGACTACAAAAGTGAGCTCAAGGCCAGCCTGAACTTCATATCGAGACCCTGCCTCAAAAAGACAAAAAATAAATAAATAAATAAATAAATAAATAAAAAATAAAAAAATAAAGTGTCTAAATCCAAGAAGACTTGATGATTTTCATAGGTTTTAAGTTTCAGGAAATGAAATCTGTCTGGTCAGGAGTGATGTTCTGGGCCTTCAGGTGATCGCAAATATTCAGGCTCATTTGGACCTATGTCCCTGGACCTAGAGACAATAGGTAATACTGGTCCTTGCAAGACAACGGTGTTATTGTAGTGAAGGCAAGACTTGTCTTGGACATCAGTCTCATTATCTGTGCAGTTTCAGGCTTTTGATGGGCAACAGAGAGTCATTAACCAAAAGACAACAGGCCTGCTGTTTTCTCCAAGTGGAGCTAGTTCTTAAACCACAGTTCCATTTCTGGCTTCACATACTGTCTATGGATGGCATAAGGGACAAGAATGATGAAAATAATCTTCTATACAAAAGGAATTAGAGAAAAGGCCACTTTTTTAAAATTGAAGTTGTGAAGTATGAGGTAGAAAATAATTATAAATAGTTGCTCTTTAAAAAATCAGTTTATTCTATGCATTCTGATATGAATGAGACAGAATTGCAAACACAGTCTATCAATCCCTTTTCATCCAGTGACTTACCTTTTACCTTACCTTCCCACCAAAAAAAAAAGAAAGAAAAAAGAAAAAAAAGTGAAAAACCTTTTACCTTTCCTGTGATCATTGATTTAGAATTTCTCAATTCTCCTGGTGTTACGGTTTGTGTCTAGTTGACCCCCAAAACCTCATGCAGTCAGGAGGCAGGGACTTCTCGAGTTTGAGACTAACTGATAATCCACTGGGATTATGTGTCTCTTTTTTTTTTAGAATTTTTATTTTATTTATTTACTTTTCTTGTTTCAACACCTTTGTTTTGTTTATTCACTCATTTTTATGGCCGGCTCAGCCCACCCCGAGGGCAGGGCTGGCGCAGTATGTGGTGCCGGGGATCAAACCGCGGTCCCTGAAGCCACCCAAGCTTCCCCAAGCAGGCACTTTAGACCACTGAGCCATCCCACCGGGCCCTGGGATTATGTGTCTTAATACTGCTGGAATTATGGGTATGGCCTGAGGTGGATATCCTGAGGTAGAGTCTGAATGTAATATTAGAGGGACAGAGTAACCGATTGTCTGTTGCTTTCTGGTTGATCGGTTGCTTCTGTTGGGATTGTTGTTATTCCATCACCTTGAACTGGATGCTCTCTGCCCTGTTCCACTCAGTCTTGGAGCCAGCCAAATACGAACTGAAACCTTCCGTAACTGTGAGCTAAATAAACCTTTCCTTCCTTCCTTCATTTTGGGTGTTGGGTATTTGTCCCAGCAATGAGAAAAGAGTAACTATGACAGAATTTGGTACCATGGGAGTGGGGTTGTTACTGTGACTAACCTGACCATGTGGATTACAAGTTTTTGGGAATGGCTTATGGGAAGAGATAGGAAAGGTTTGGAGAGGTTGTCTACATGCAAAGAGCTGGATAAACTTTGGATGTTCTGTAGGGAAGATTCTGGTCAGAGCTCACATCAGAAGATTGTCTGGAAGCCTGTGTATAAAGAATGGCTTATAGGCAGAGCTAGGAAAGGTTTCGAGAGCTTGTCTGCTTATGAAGAGTTGGAAAAGCTTTGCCCATTCTGTAGGGGAAATTCTGGCCAGAGCTCAGACCAGAAGACTGACAGAAGACCTTCCTACAAAGACCTGGTTGGGGAGATTTCTTCTGGAAAGAAGGACTGTATTGGCTGTTGGAGTCCAGATGATTTGTGCTATGGCTTGGCTGAAAGTCTGTCTGAATTTTGCTTGTGCCCAGAGACTTTGCCTAAGACTGAGATTAAGCATGGTGGATTGATTAATCTTTCAAAAGATATTTCAAAACAGCCAAATATTGGGGTGGTGGTATGTTTGTTAGTGGAAACTTTTAGATAGATTTATATTTAAAAATCAAGAGCGAAGAGCCAAGCAGGATGATTTAAAATGTCGTAAATTTAGGGCCGGTAAGATGGCTCAGTGGTCTAAAGCGCCTGCTTAGGAAAGCTTAGGGAACCACAGGGACCATGGTTTGATCCCCGGCACTACATGCTGTGTCAGCCCCAACCCCAGGGCAGGCTGAGCCAGCCATAATACAAAAATAAATAAATAAATGAATAAATGAATGAATGAATGAATAAATGAATAAATGTGAATTTAGCCCGAAAGGAAGCAATACAAATGCTGTGGACTGCAAAGATAGTGCTGAGAGGATCTCCATTGCTGGGAAGGAACCAGAGAATGGAAAGGATAGCGTGAGGGCATCATAGGAAGGCTCTACCCTATACAGCCTCAGAATTGCAAGGGAGAGAGATTTTGCCTTGAGAATAAAGCCTCAGTATCACATGTTCCAGAATGGCGACCGCAGGCACCCCAGGTTCCAAAATGGCACTGGTGTAGAGAATTTGTTTCAATCCAGGCACTCAACTCCTACAGCCAAGAGAGATACTTGAAAGCTTGGCCACTGCTCCAGCTGGCAGCAAACCTTGGTATCATGCATATGGTGTTGGTTTTAGGTGTATTCAGAATGCAGGAGTTGTGAGATTAAGGCTTCCACCTTGATTTCAGAAGAAGGCCTGGGAGGCCAGGCAGTATGCCCCTGTAAGGGCAGTGTGTGAAGCAGAGTGAGAAGCCAATTCAGTGGAAACCCAAGAAGTTTGGAAAAGCCAGAAATGTGGGTCATCTATGGGAAACTGCAAAGAGGGAGCAAAGCCAGCCTCAGTGAAAATCCATGGGAGCTACTACCAAGAGTGCTATAGGGGCAGAGCCACATAAGGCCTTTGGAGCTCACAGCTCAGTGAAAACTGGTTTGTATGTTCTTGTTGGAACTATGGGATTTAATGTTTGCCCTGCTAGATTTTGGTCTTGTGTTGGTATCAGTGTTTTGTATTTTCTGGTTGTTTAAAACTTTTGGAATGGTAATGATTATCTTGTGCTTTGAATGTTCGATGTGTTTAACTTTTCCTTTGTACATGGACTCACAGTGAAGAATTTGCCTTGGATCTTGGAGGAAACTTAGGACCTGGACTTCTCAGCAATGCTGAAACTGTTGGGATTTTGACAACTCTTCAAGATGGAGTAAAATGTCTTTTGCACAAAGAGATGTGCATGAGACTTTGGGGGCCCAGGGGCAGAATGTTATGTTTTGTGCCTACTTGTCCCACCAAAGCCTCATGCAGTCATGGGACAGGGACTTCTAGAGTTTGAGACTAACTCATGATCCATTGAGATTATGTGTCTTAGTACTGCTGCGATTATGGGCATGGTCTGAGGTGGATATCTTGAGGTAGAAAGCCTGAAGGTAACATAAGAGAGACAGAGAAACAGACTTTCTCTGTGTTGCTCTCTCTTGCCCTGGTTAGTCGGTTGCTTCTGTTGTGATTGTTGCTGTTCCCCTGCCATGAATTGGATGCTTTCTGCCCTGTTTGACTCAGATTTGGGCCAGCCAAATATGGACTGAAACCTCCAGTAACTGTGAGCTAAGTAAACCTTTCATTCCTTCATTTTGGGTGTCGGGTATTTGTCCCAGCAATGAGAGAGGAGTAACTGAGACACCTGGGCCAAGACATTTTGTTTCCTCTGTGAGTTACATATTTTTCTTCTTTTAAAAGTAGCAACTCTTTCTACATCCACACATTTTTGTTATCCAAGTCCATACCTTTTCCTTTCCTCCCTAATTTATTTGGAAAAACACCTGGCCTTAACCCCAGGGGCTGTGGTTCAATCCTTGGCACCACATGCTGCGCTAGCTTTACCCCAGAGCAGGCTGAGCTGGCCATAACAAATACATACATACATACATACATACATACATACATACATACATACATCTAGCCTTTTGGAGCAAAAGGGCTTAAGTATGGGCTATTCCTTCCTAAGAAATAACAATCTCTGAGAGCAGATTGTTCTTGCAGTCAGTTTCTTAAGAAGTAGTGTCCTTTAGACATTTCAAAGGGCAAAACCATATAATTGGAAGCCCGAAAGGAACTGTATTAAAAAACTCTAATCTCTCAGAGGTGTCCCAAATTTCCTGGTCAAGGAGATTATGGGACCTCAGAGGAAAGGGATGAATGAACTTCAGTGCGTCTAAGGAGAGTCACCCAGAGAAAAACATTCTCTCAGGCTTTCACAGAAAGCAAAATAGCCAAGCAATGGCCGTGACTCGTCCTGAAGGCTGACGTTAACAACAGTTCTACAAAGTACATTCTATGGTCTCAAATTTAATCCTGAGGGGATTTGACCCTGGAAGATACAAAAAAAAAAAAAAAAAAAAAAAAAAA
>PVJA010026044.1:0-16387 GCA_004027025.1 Myocastor coypus
AAATAAATAAAAATAAATGAAGATGTGTTTTTTTTTAAAAAAAGACATGTCTTTGTTATTTTTTTATTTTTATTTTTTGAGGTACAGGGGATTAAATTCAGGACCTTGAACTTACAAGGTAGGCACTTATTCTACTGAGCTATCTCCCCAGCCCCAAGACATGTTTTTGTTAATTGAGAGTTTCAACAACTGTATGTACACACATAATACTTATACACGAAGGCAACATTATGTCCATGTACTTTCTCAGAATCCAATGCGCAAAAAAAAAGGACACAAAATGAATCAGAACTCTGAACGTCACCTTAAAATTTTCATCTCTAGTACTAGAAATAATGCAGAGCCATGAAAGATGAGGTCTGTGACACAGCGAATTGTAGAAACAATAACGCTGATATAATAGAAGGGTGGCACAGTGCATATTCGGAGAAACGATTTAAATTCATTTATAAAATATTTATTGGTGAGCCTACCCAGGGTCAAGATTTGTCAGGGATGAAATGAAGAAAAGTATCAGTGATCCACCTGCCCTTGGTGGAGACTGCCCTCCAGAGAGAAGAGGGAGGGTCAGGCTCTGGCAGTCATAAAAATAAATACATTGTTACAACCTTGATGAACACCATAAAGAAGAATTTCAGGTTGTAAAAGGATTGTAAAACAAAAGAACTGGCCTGCGCATTAACACTATATCAGTGAAACGTTTTCATAAATTGTTATCTATTTCATTTCCTTCAGCTTTTTTATTCTGATAAATTGGTATCAGGGTACATAAGTGGATACAAAAATAGCTATTTAAATCTCTAATGTCAGCTGGAAAATATGTTGGTAAGGTTTTATCTTTATGGCAGTGTACAAAGTAAAAAATTTACTCAGCTTGTTGCAGGGCTGAGCTCAGAATAACTTTTCTTTGGTGGCTTTCAGGATTTTAATCTTTTAGGACTGGTATTTTTTAAAAATAATTTATTTTATTTTATTTATTTTTTCTTGTTTCAGAACCTTCGTTTATTCACTCATTTTTATGACCGGCTCAGCCTGCCCTGAGGGCAGGGCTGGCACAGCATGTGGTGCTAGGGATTGAACTGTGGTCCCTGAAGCCGCCCAAACTTTCCCAAGCAGGGGCTTTAGACCACTGAGCCATCCCGCCGGGCCCTAGGACTGGTTTTTGAAATTGTAGACTTCAGGGATTTTTATTGTTTTGGATTTCAACATTCCTGGTTATGGTTTTGGGGATTATCTTTTTGGGATTATGAATATATGTATTCAGATCAGTAGCAATGACTATAATCACAATTTTTTTTTTCTGATCTGGCTCAGCCTGCCCTGGGGGCAGGGTTGGTGTGACTTGTGGTCCCTGCTTGCTTAAGCTTGCCTAAGCAGGGGCTTTAGACTGCTGGGCTATCTCACTGGCCCCACAATTTCTAGGTTCAATAATTATTGTCCTTTCCCCCAGCCCCTGGTGATGTCTGCGCTGCTTTTTGTCTCTGTGCTTGCCTACTCTAGGACCCCTGTGGAACTGGAAATACCCATTCTCCGTCCTTTTGTGCCCAGGTTGTTCCACCTAGCACAACGTTGTCAAGGTTCATCTGTGCTGTGGCCCGTGTCAGAGCTTCATCCGTCCTGATGTGTGGATTCTACTGTGCTGAAGAAACATACATCACGGCTTCATTCGTCCCTTGATCATCATCTTAGTGGCCTCCGCAAAGTGCCCCTGAACTTGGAACCCTGGGTGAGCCCTTCCTGACTGGCTTCCTTGGCCCTGTGCTGATGAGGTGGGAGACTTCACTGTCCCCTGCAGCACAGGCTGCTGCGTCATTTCCTGACAGTGCTCACCGCCGAGGGTATTACAGCGAGCCTCACACAGAAAGCTCTGAAAGCAGCACCATCACCCACTTGGTTCCCGCAGGATGTGCCTGTGTGTCTGCCCCCCTACTCCTCGCCTTAGGTCCACAACAGAGGAGGCTCTGCTCTTTACAACTCCTGATGGTCTCTCCTGCTGACTTTTGCAACCAGACCCAATTATTTTCAGGGAAGTTGGAGCCAGACTTTGATCCAGAGGCCTATTCACCTTCTAATTTGGGCAGCAAATATAACTTATATTTCCCCCAGGAAAATGGATAGGCTCTGCTTCATCTACTGGAACGAATAGTATATACTTGTTAAAATTAGTTTTATTGGGACTTGATGATAAGATTAAAAATGCTTAAGGTATGTTGGTAAATAAAAGGAAAACAAAACACATTGTTATGTTAGCATGACGTTGCAGGCAAGAGAATCCATGCAGAGGGAAAATAGACAAGGAAGGAATTACGATGGTGTCATGTGGGTTGCTGCTGGTGAGAGAATTCGAAGTGAGAATGGCAAGACCTCTTGCCATTCTTTCCACAGTCTCATGTTTTTAAAAAGAGAAAACAATTACTCTCATGATGAACCTAATTTATTAACAATAAGGTCTATGTAATAGCCAAGATATAGAAGCAACCGAGGTGTCTCTGAATAGATGAATGGATAAAGAAAATGTACATATGCATGGTGGAATATTCTTTAGTCATAAAAATGAAATTCTGTCATTTGCAGCGACAGGGATGGAACTAGAAGAAATGAAATGAGTGAGCCACGAAAAGACAAATACTTCAGGTTCTCACTTGTATGTGGAAAGTAAACAGGTGATCTCAAGGAAGCTGAGTGTTTTCCAGAGCCTGAGGAGGGATGGAGAGAGGATGGGTAGTGAGATGAGGTACAAGTGGAAGGAGGAATAACTTCTCATATTGCACACCGCAGCAGGAAAACTACAGTTAACAAAAATATGAGTGTGTCTAGTACAGGGTCTTGCTACACAGCTAGG
This sequence comes from Myocastor coypus, assembly GCA_004027025.1. NCBI lineage: Eukaryota > Metazoa > Chordata > Mammalia > Rodentia > Myocastoridae > Myocastor > Myocastor coypus. The sequence continues at coordinate 2,843 of PVJA010026044.1, forward strand.
ATTCTCAGTGATCCTCCTGTCACCTGGTGGCCACCTCAGTGCACCCCGGGGAGGGCTGAAGCAGCATGGGGTGCTGGGGATTGAACCCCAGTCCCTGTGTTTGCCCAAGCAGGCATTTGATCCCCTGAGCTATCTCTCTGGGCTTTGACTGAATATTTGAAAACAACTAGTAGAGGGGATTTCGAGTGAGTCTAACACAAAGAGTGATACCTGAGGTTTTAAGAATGCCAACTACCCTAGTTTGGTTATTACATATTAAATGTACAGTATATTGAAATGTTACACTGTCCTAATAAATATGTACAATCACCATGTGTCAGTTAAAAATAAAAATGTATTAAAAAAAAAGAGAAAAAAGTATATGCAAATAACATGTGTTTGGTAGCAGTGCTCAGAGCGGCTACTTTCTCTGGCTTGGCTCTGATTTTTCGTACCAGTTGTACAGAGGTGTTTGGAAGAAGCAGACTTCATCCTCGGTTCCTTCCCTTTGCTTCTCTCCCCTGCTCACACATCAAACACTGGGCATTGTGTGCAGCACATTATTGGTCTTAAGCAGGCCAGGGCCCTTTGTGGTGGGATCCTGAGCACTGGTTAGAAAGAAAAATGGCTCTCAGCAAGTACAGCAAGGGAGCACTGCGATGGGAGTTGGGCAGCCTGAGGCTTCTTTGCCTCTCGTAGAAAAGAGCCAGATCTCAGACTGTGACTTGCTTATATGTTTGTTTAAAAACCAGAGCAGGTTAGTGTGCCAGACGCACGGATTCTCTCACTCTTCTGGCAGGAGTGTGAATTAGCACAATCTTTCTAGAGGACAATCTGGCGGCTCTCAGGAAAAGCCTTATGGTTCTCTACATCCTTTGATGGTGCGATTCTGCAAAGAGAGATTTGTTCTGAGCAAAGAATCCTGGCAATTTGCAAAAATAGAGGTGTCAAGTCCATCATTGTAGAGCTTATAATAATAAGCAATTGGAGACAATAAGAGGAGATTGGTACCGAAATAAATTATGGTACATTTGTGTGACGACATATTATGTTTTTGAGGAACATTGAGTGCAGAGAAAATTATTCAACATATAACGTATGAAAAAAGTTAACTATAAAGTGGTATATAACTGCATGATTCATTTGGCTTTGCAAAGATATACTTGCTAATTAAAAATAATAGAAAATTATGTATCAAGTTGATGATTACATGTTGCTATGTTTCTAGGTGGCAGAATTAAGGGGTGGTTTATTTTCCTCATTTTGGATGACAAGACTCACTCATCCAACAAATCACCTTTGCTGTTTTGCTCCATGGAGTGGCTGGAGGTCCATGAGGCCTGCCTAGCTCTATTGCGCTGGTCTGGGAGCTCAGAATACGGGTTTGGAGCCAATGGACTAATGGGAAAAGGAAGTGATGTATAGGACAGTCAGTGTTAATACGCCTTTTAAGTGGATTACTACTTACTTCAATGAGAGCAGAGAAGAGAAAAACGTTTATACTTTGGCCTTATTGAAAATAACGTGCCTTGGAACCAGCCAGATAGCTCAGTGGATTAAGCGCACAAGGACTGGGGGTTCAATCCCCCACATGCTGTGCAGGTCCCACCACCCACCAGGGCATGCTGAGATGGTGAATGAGACTAGGCATGGTGGTGCGTGCCTGTAATTCCAGTGCTTGGGAGGCTGAAAACAGGAGGATCACTAGGAGTCTGATTTGGGTAGCGAGACCCTGTAGACCCTGTACTAAAAATACAAGAAAAAAAAAAAAAAAAGAGAGAAAACAATGTGCCTTCAAGGCTCTTTTAAATTATCCATTTCAGCGTGTTATCCATCTATCCTCCATTAATCCAGTTACCCTTTCATCCGCTTATTTGTATTGTTTCATCCACTTGCCAACCTATCCATCAACCCATCCAACTACTTATTCATATAGCTATCATTAATCCTTTAAGCTATCCACCTGCCAATCTATATACCTATCCACTCATCTACCACCATCATCTATTCACCTATCCACCCAATGATTTTTTTCATTCATATGTGCTCCTACTTATTATCCATCCACCCATCTAGCTACAACCTACCATTTATCCACTCATTCAAGCACTTATTTACATGTGTGCTCATCACTCATCACTGATCAGTTGATTCATCCACCATCACCAATCCATTCAACCATCCACTGAACCAAGTACCTATCGATTCACCCAAATACCTGTCCATGTATGTATCCATGAATCTATAAATCCATGAATCCATCCATCCATCCATTCATCCACCCATCTATCCATCCATCCACCCATCCATCCATCTACCCACCCATCTATCCATCTATCCATCCACCCTCCCACCCACCCATCCATCCACCCACCATTAATCCATCAGTCCACTAATGCATCCATCCATGCATGCACGCATCCATCCATCCGTCTGCCCATCCATCCACTTACCTATGTATTCGTGCATGTATCCATTGATCCTTCTTTTTTTTCATTTATTCATCAGAAATGGACTGAGCATTTATAGTTTACCAGACTTCATACTTTGCCAATGCCAAGATAAAGGTCATATTTTGGACCCCCAAAGAGTTCACTCTAGGTTGTCTCCATCACTTAAGCAAAGTAGAATTATTGGAAAGCTTTCAAGTAAGTGGAAAAACAGGGGCCAATAGATGGATTCTTGTGAGATAAGGAGGGAGCAAGTGGCTCTGCAAGAGATTTTGCGAAGAGGTAACATTTCAGAGGCCCATGCTCTTATCAGCACTCAATGTTATCAGATTTTAAAGTTTGGCAATTACATAGGTTAAAAAAGTCATCATTTTGGCACACATGTCCTGAACTGTCAATGAGGTTGAGTTTTTTTCACATGTTTGTTATTCACATTCGTATTTTCTTTAATGACTTCTTTGTTATAATTGTAAAATCCTTTCTTTATGTCCCTAAGAAGACTTTGTCAAAACTGAAGAAACAAAAAGCAATTCTCTAAATATTTTGAGAGTAGCAAAGCAAAAGGAATGTGAGAGCCATAGAAAACTACATGTGTATTCAAGGAGTTTGAGGCCAGGGGAACGTTTTATAGGCAAAATGAGGCTTGCACAAGTTATTATGAATCAATGATCCTTGGTAACAAGGACCAATAACAGAGATAGTGTCAGTCTAGGGTGGGATGGGCAGTTGCTGGGCAGCGATTCATGTAGCAATATATTCTGTGTAAGATTTTGGTAGCCTTTGTTCAAGGTCATGTTTCTGGTATAGTCCTTTGGGGTAGTTCCTATCAGGCACACATGCATGTGATCCCTTCCTCCATAACCTCCTGGTTTTATTTATTGTGTATGTATTTTTCCCTCTGTAGGGCTTGACACAAGGGACTCCATTTTGGTCCTTGCAACTTTCACAGCCATTACATTTGGAATTAGAGGTTTGTTCCTTTGGTGTCCTGCCGTGAGTCAGGCCTGTGCTATATTATTAATTTTGTTTAGCTTGTTATTGTGAGAAGTTCATGACTTTGGTCACTTTTGGTTTCTTTCTATGGAGTATCAGGGGTGGCTGCACACATGCAGGTATTTATCTGTGTTTTCCACTAAACTTCAGAATAGCAGAGATTGGGATCCATTTGACCTTGTGCTTATCTCTCTCTGTTTAACCAAGTACTTTGAATTGAGATCTCAAAGTGTTTCCCTCCATGTTATTTATTAACAACAAAGCTTTTTTTTCCTTTAAGTTCTGTGACAGTGGAGATATTTGGCAGACTGAGCCATAAATAAGAGGTTGGAGCTAACATTACCCATAAGGGCATGAAATAACACAGGTACTGATGCATTTGTGTGGCAGTTCTGGCCACAGTGTGTGGCCTGAGTCCAATGTCTAATGTGATGAATGCCAACTGAGAAACATGCTGTAAAACAACTGGCCTGTACTTTTCAAAGCTGTCATTGCCAAGTGAGGCAGATAGGATTCAGATCTGTCCAGACTGACAGAAACTAGAGTCATGACAGTTAATGTAACTCACAGTCACAGGCTGGAGCCTGAGTTAGAAAAATGTGTCCCTAGGGATGGAGGTATAGCTCAGCAGACTAAGCGCTTGCTTAGGGAGGTGCAGGGGCCAGGGTTTGATTCCTGGCCCCACCTGCTGCACCTGCCTTGTTTTTAGGTGGGGTGAGCTGGCAATAGAGTCCGGGCGTGGTGGTGCATGTCTGTAATCCCAGCACCTTGGGAGGCAGGAAACAAGAGGATAACTATGAGCCAGAGCTGCACAGTGAGACCGCACACACACACACACACACACACACCACCATCACCACCACCACCACCACCACCACCAACAAGACAAAACAAAAACCCAAAAATGTGTTCCTAAAGGACTTTTTTGGAATAAGTGGGAGTTTGCATATGAACTAAATGGTAATAGTGTGTATCAATGTTAAATTTTTAGGATTTGGTAGTTACACAATAGGTATGTGAAAGATAGTTTGTATAAAAATCAATGATGAAGTACTTAAGGATGATGGGTCATGCTGCTATAATTTATTCTTAATTAGTTCAGGAAAAAATCCATTACATACTGGAGGGGGAGAAAAAGGAGAAAGAGAGAGAGCAAATATGGCTAAATATTATTAATTTATGAATACAGATAAAGGAGATAAATGTGCTTATCATGTTTTTAAAAAATGTACATTGGACATTTCCCAAAACAAAAACATAACTTTCATGTATTGAATGAGAGAATCAAGACCTTCAAATTCTTTTTTTTTTTTTTTCATGTGATGGTGGGCTCAACCTCCCCTGGGGGTGGGGCTGGTGCAGCATGTGGTGTTGGGGATCAACTTGTGGTCCCTGAAGTTGCCTAACCTTGCCGAAACAGGCGCTTTAGACTGCTGAACCATCTTGCTGGCCCCTCAAGTTCCTTTCAAGTTCAGTTAAAATCAAGCACCTTTTCTGGAGAGGCCCAGAGAGGAGGACAAGTTTGAGTACCTGCCAGAACATATGGTCTGTAACATTAATGGAGATTCATAGTTACTTTGCATGAGTTTGTCTGTAAGGGGGCTTTAGGTCGCATCCCCACAGTTCTTTTAACATTATCTCATATGCTATCAACCCAGCATCCATTAATCTCAGACCAGGTTCAAACATAAGGCTGTTGCTGCTGCGTACAGAGGGCAAGCACTTGGCCATTTTCCAGGAAATCTGGCCAGCTCAATGGCTATTGCATAAAACACTGCCCCAACTCTTAGATTTGTGTCACATTCTGTTTTGGGTTGTAGTGACTCAGAGTAGATGTCTATACTGATCAAGTTAGCTGAATAATCCCTCTGCCCTATGTAGATATGGTACAAAGAAAGGCCATTGTTTTCTAGAAGTGGAATTAACATAAATGAAAGAGGTGTGGTTTCTGAAGCGCCAGTGTGGCCTGTACCTGATACGTGACAGGTGTCACCTGGAGAAGCAGAAGGCCCAGAAGTCCAGAATCTATGTGTATCTTCTTTTTTTTTTTTTTTTTTTTTTGTGGCTGGCTCAGCCTACCCTAGGGACAGGACTGGTGTAGCATGTGGTGCCAGAGATTGGACCATGGTCCCTATGCGCTTGCCTAAGTTTGCCTAAGCAGGCGCTTTAGACCACTGAGCTATCTCACCAGCCCTGTATCTCCTCTTGATACCAACTGGGAACAACAAGCATGCTCACTGCAATGTTTTTTCAGGTCCATAGGGCTATTTTATTTTATTTTATTTTTTTTAATTTTTATTTTATTTTATTTATTTTTTTTCTTGTTTCAGAACCTTTATTTGTTTATTCACTCATTTTTATGGCCGGCTCAGCCGAGGGCAGGGCTGGCGCAGCATGTGGTGCCAGGGACTGAACCGCGGTCCCTGAAGCCGCCCAACCTTTCCCAAGCAGGCGCTTCAGACCACTGAGCCATCCCACTGGGCCCCATAGGGCTATTTTAAAATACAGAAACTGTATCTATACTCATGCTTTCAGTAAGTTGCGTGGGCTGTAAAACAGAATTCAAGATGCTTTTCCTTGGGATTAGGGTGGCTACGGAGAGGCAGCTGGGCAGAACAGGATGGCTGATGGGGGCAGTTCAGGGGCAATACTGTTTACTGTTCACTGAACAGCAAAAAGGATGTGCTTGGGAATCTAAGTCAGCATTGCAACCAGAGAGCAAGCTGCAAGTACAGTGAGAGCCATAGAAAGTGGTGATCAAAGAGTGTAGAGCCAGGAAACTGGCCAGCAGGGTACCCAGAGCAGCTCTGCCACAGGTGCCTACCCCGGGCTCAGCTCAGAGGGTGTGCTACGGCCTCCAGGGCTCATGAAGAAGAAGCAGAGATTGCTAGATGACAAAAGGTGAATCTGAAACGAGGGCCAAAATATAAGGACTTGGATAAAGGGCTCTGCTCATGGAATACAGAGTCTGGAGAAAAGTTGGACATGAGATTTGGCTAAGTAAATGAAGCCTCTGGGCCCAACCTACATAATTTTTAATTTTTAGCTTTTTGGGGTCCTGGGGATTAAACTGAGGACCTTGTGCTTACCATGCAGGGACTCACGCTGCCGAGCTATCCCCCCAGTCCCCAGCCTATTTTAGATGCAAAGGGTGAAGGTGAACATTTCAGGGTCCCTCCCTCAAAGAGGAGAGAGACATCAATAAAGTCTCTCATATGGTAAAGGGTGGCCTTAGTTGGTGGCTCCAGTCGTGTGGATTTCACAGTCTTCAGTGCAATCTGGAAACCACAAGGTTAGGCACTGATACCAAGGTGCTGATTACTTATTTATGAAGTCAGAAGGAGATGCAGACGTTTCCAACTTGCCTCTGGATCACCGTCATTTTAGAAAACAGGAAATTTTGCACTGCTACTGCATCTGGAGGGCCAGATTCTTAGAACGGAGCGCAAGGTTGCACCCTGAAATTCTTTGGTTTGTAGGAGCATCTTGATTTACTTTTACTTTTTTTTGGCTTCAATCCAAGGCAAACATCTTGCCTTGAAGCCACAGAGGTGGTGGCTTCACTAGAGTAATTAATCCTGGAGTCCAAAGGACCCTCACCTGTTGATTCTTGTCACCAAGTGAAGAGTCCTCAGTTGTAACTAATAAAATGGGAATGGCTTTATCACTTGTTAACAAAGAGACTGAGGTGATTGAAAGCAGCTGACTCCTGGACTCAATGCAGCGATTTGATTTGATTTCTGACCTTTACTCCCTGCTTTAAGCAGAAGAATGAACAACTCTAATTGTGTACTGTGTTATTTTTTCCTGTATTTAACCTTTGACTTTCAATGTCTGTTCTTCCCAGGAGAAGGCTACCTTGATTATGCGTGCAATTCTCTGTTCTTCCCTCCTCCTTCCAGAGCTGTCACTTTTAGCTGAAATGGAAAATGGGGGTAAAATTGTAGCTTCAATTTCAAGATCCTTTATGCCTTGACTGTGGACCAGAGAAATTCCCTTTTGTTTGTGAAGAGACAGAGCTATCTGGATAGAAGGATTCCAAAATTCTGATCCATTCCCTTTCATTGAATGTTGAGACACTTTCCCAATCTATTGTACTCCTGAGGCAGCACAAAAGGGAAGAAACTGACTCTAATCAAGACAGGGCAAGACTGGGTCAAAGTTAAGGATTCCCCTTGCTGCTGACTAGGTAACCAATTCTTTTCTCTTTTTTTATTTTTTTTGGTGGGACCAGGGTTCAAACTCACGACCTTGCACTTGCCAGGCAGGCACTTGTGCCACGGAGCTATCTCCCCAGCCCCTAGGTAACCAATTCTTATCCATGACATTTGAGATTTTTTTTCTGGCAGTGTCTGAGAAAGTTGTTCCTTACTCTTCAGATGACAAGCATTTCTTCTTCCCTGTAGATGCAAAAGAAGATTATTGTCACTCTGAATATTGCAGTCACATATTTTATAAAAGTGAATAGCTAGAGAGACTGGGCGTGGTGGTGTGTGCCTGTAATCACAGCTCTTGGGAGGCTGTAAACAAGCGGATCACTACGAGTCTGAACCAGAAGTGAGACCCCATATGTCCTGTAGACCAGCAGTTCTCAAGCTGTGGGTTGCGACCCTGGCAGGTGTCGAATGACCAAAATACAGGGGTTGCCTAAAGCCATCGGAAAATACATATTTAAACCCATGGTATGCCTTGGCGAAATGTTATTTATTGGAATTAGTAATAAATATTTCTCAACATATAATTAAATATTGTTTTGTGATTACTCACTATGTTTAAATTATGTTTGATTTGTAGCAATGAGAATACATAATGCTTATCCGGTATTTACATTCCAAATCATAACTGTAGTAAAATTACAGTTTTGAAGTAGCCACCAAAATTACTTTTTGGTTTGGGGTCACCACAACATGAGGAGCTGTATTGCGGGGTCACAGCATCAGAAAGGTTGAGAACCACTGCTGTAGACCCTTCCTCAATATAAAAATGAAGCAAAATAAAAAAAACAAAATGTGAACAGCTAGAGAATGAAGCTGATAGACATGAAGCAATAGGAAGGTGCAAGATTTTAGTGGCATGATGGGCAGCCCTGTCAGCCACCTCGGACATCTCTTCCACCTTGAATTTGTGGCTTATCAGCTGATGACTTCCTTCTGCTTAATCCAGTTTATGCTAGAGTTTTGTTTCTTGCAGCCAGGGCCTCCAGAGTGACACCCTGCCGGCCTTCATCTCCTTCCCCATTTAACTTGAATAGGTATGCTTCTGTTTCTCAAGAATTCCTCCACCATTCCTTCCCACCTCTTCTAGGGACTTGTTTTGCTCTGTGAGTGTGTAGACCAAGTGTTCAACAATTGATGAACACATCACTCCATTTCCTTCCTGTGCCTCCTCATATTTCCTGTCTCCAAGTTGATGTATCTGAACTCCAAATCTTTCAGGCCCTCATTTGCATATCACCTCCTCTGAAGAGCCTTCCTGAGGGCAACTGCTTGTCCCTACATATGCCTCTGCTGTGCACTGATAAAGGAGAAGCCAGCCAGGCAGCTCCTAAGGAATCAATCTTAGTACATAGTTTCAGTTGTGTGTGAACAAATCTAATACTAAGACAAGTATCCGTTTCTCACTTAGATGAAATTCTGAGCAGGAATGTGGTTTTGCTCCATAAAATTGTCAGTGTATAGCACCTTCTCTCTGGAGGCCCTTCAAGTCTAGCCTGCTATACTTGTGTGGATGGTGTAGGATGGCTGACCATCCTGTCCTTGTTTTGGCCAATAGGAGGGAACAACGGGAAAGAGAGGGCTTCTAATTCTCTTTAAGGATGCAGCTTTAGTTCTGACCATCCCATTGCCTAGAATGTGAGTCAATAGCATCATCTAGCTGCAAAGGAATCTGGGAAATATAGCTTTCATATTCAGGCACTGGGAGTCTAGATAAGAGCTTACTTTCAGTGGTGGAGGAGGGCTTAGGTATAGGGGCCAACTGTTTTCTGAAGATGTCATTGACATCAGTCCCAAATTGGTGCCAGCTAAGGCATGTCTCCACAAATGGCTGCTTATGCAGCAGGTAACAAGTAACTTAGCTCCATTCCCATCATCAGAAAGAGCCGGTAGAATGGAAAACTCCTTGCTGGTGCCAACCCAGTGAGTGACTCTGCACCAGGCACAAGCAAGGCACAAATTAATGTCAAGTCACACCCTTCAGCCTGAGACTCTATTAACAGTGACATCTCAGGAGACCAAAATTCTGCAACCAAAATAGCTCATGGCTGAGTTCTATTTACTGTGAATGAGGAATTTCTTTCATTATCTGTATTTATACAGTTTAATATAACTCTGCTCTCTGAACAATACTTGCCTGATTTGGTAAATCAAAGAACAAAACAAAAAGGAAAAAATAATTGTCACAGCAACATGGAAAATGTCCCATTGGCAGAAAGACCTGCACAAAAACTTCTAGTTGCCCTTTGAATAAGATTCTGTAGCTAAGCGCCTGCAGGATACCTCTGTCCTTAGCACCGATGAAACACAAATGCTCTCTGGCTTAGGGTGTGAAGAATTTGTTGAGAAAAGACAGTGCCAAGCAAGCTGCGACATTCTGTTCAGTACATGCAACACCTTGTTTATTTCAGCCATAAAGAAAAAGTATATTTTTGTAAATGATAAAAAAGAATTTATTCTATTGCTATAATTGTTAAACAAATATTTAAATGTGTTCCTTTGAAAGTGGGGGCAGGTGGCAATTAATAAACCCGCTCCCAGATCAGCTACTGTCTTTGTTGGATACTGGTAGACCTTGATGTTCATTATTTGTTAATAGCTCTCTCTCGCAAGTGGGACCTAAAAGCACTGAGGTCAAGAATGTGCTTTGAATCTCAGTGCTCCAAGTATTAGGGACCATATGTCAAGCCCTGAGAAGGCTTTCTTTACAGTATCTTCTTATCTACAGTCTTTATCTACTCATTTCTAAGGGGCAGGATGAGGTAGGCTCCTATTGTTCTCATCAGTGGGACCACAGTGCCATTGTTCCAGGCCAACACTATAGAACGTATCTAGGCAGCACTAGGGCCTGGGTGAAGGTTTCTGTGGTCAAGTCCATGGGAGTATCTCTGCCTATAACATTCATCTTTTGAAAACTCATAGCAAGAATGTGAACACCAGAGTCTCACAGAAGGCTTGTTGTACGTAACTTGATTTAACTGTGCTCCCCATAGTGTGTCCCAAACTTACATAATTATACTTTTTTGAGTTATATTCTTTTTAATTAATTAATTAATTATTATTATTATTATTATTTTTTTTTTGTGGGACTGAGGTTTGAACTCATGACCTTGCACTTGCCAGGCAGGCACTTGTGCCACAGAGCTATCTCCCCAGCCCTTATTCTTTTTATTTTAAAAGATCACTATTGTGACATGTTTTGAGCACCCAGGGAAATACAGAAGGTAGCATGATAAGCTGGGCTATATTGTGTTCAGTTGTAACATTTGGTCAGATGATTTCAAATTTCTAAGAAATTTAGCACTCTCACACACTTAGGAAATGATAAGGGGCCTAGGAAGAATGATGCTGCCCTACTAAGAGGGATCCCCCATTAGGCTGGGTCCACGTTCATGCCTTACATCACTGTTAATCACTCCTCCCCCAGCATTGTCATAGCAATACCATCTTTCCTGTAGACATCTTCCTTGGCTCCCTATGGCTTCCTGGGAAAATTCTCCAGTTTTCCATCTCCAGGGTCCCCATTTTGTGATCTCAACATTTACCTTTTGAACCATGAGACTTTCTTGCAGAGAGTATATATTTGTTGCTCAGAGTTCATGGCTCTTTTTTTTTTTTTTTAATCTCTCTGGCCCACCTCTTTTGCCTTTGGTAAGGTCAGTCTTTTATCGAGGTCACCATACAATGGCTTCTCCCTTCATGATCATACACTGTGTCTTCTAATCCCTGCCTTGCTTGGTGCTGGTTTAGTTTGTGATTCTACAGATACCTGTGGTGCTATGGGATTTTTGGTCACTCTTATGTTCAAACTTTTTGAAGGCAAGAACTCTTTACTACAGCTTTGTACTGTACAGCTCTGGTCACAGCTGCAGCCTGGCTAAGATGATGGCTACGTGAATGAATGAATGAATGAATGAATGAATGAACAAATGTGTGGATTCAACACAGTCTGCCTTTGGATAGTCTTGAGTTCTACGATTAGGAGAAGGGGGCAGAAGAACAAAATCTAGAATGATCATGAGAAGTGATTGATGAAGATTTTGCTATATAGCAAGTATTTTAGAATAGGAAAACATTGGATTCATGGCTCATACAGCAAGAAGCCACCAGCAGAGGCACGACGAGATCAGGTTGGGGAGCAGGGTAATTCTGGACCCAGCAGGATGAAGTAGCTGTATCGGCCCACAGAAGCAGGGGTGAACACTACATCTACTGATGGAAATCCAGGAAACCAGATTTGGATTGCCAAGGGGATCTGGGGTACCTAGAGCTGCCATAGGACTGCACAATTCTATTCCTTGCTTGCTACATGCCCTAAAGAATTTTATTTATTAAATAATAATAATAATAATAATAATAGGGCCCGGCAGAATGGCTCAGTGGTCTAAAGCGCCTGCTTGGGAAAGCTTGGGTGGCTTCAGGGACCGAGGTTCGATCCCGGGCACCACATGCTGCGCCAGCCCTGCCCTCAGGGCGGGCTGAGCCGGCCATAAAAATGAGTGAATAAACAAGCAAAGGTTGTGAAACAATAAATAAATAAATAAATAAATTTAAAAAAAAATAATTATTATTATTATTATTTGAGGCAAGGTCTTGCCATGCAGTTTGGACTGGCCTTGTGCTCACTTTTGTCCCTCACAGGCTGGTCTCTAATGTAGTGATCCTCTTATCTCAACCTTCCAAGCACTGGGACTCAAGTGCTGGTAGTACAGGTATGCACCACCATAGTGGTTTCCATGGTGGGTACAGTATATCTGGGGTTCTGGGGCTTGCTCGGCATGTGGGGCTGGGGATTGAACTTAGGTCCTTGTGTTTTCCAGGTAGCTACTTATGCTTCTGAGCTATCTTTTCAGCTTGCTACATGGGTCAGACTCATAGAGATCCTCCTGTCTCTGTCTCCAAGGCTGGGATTACAGGCATGTGCCACTATGCCTGGTTTTGGTGGCCAGCTTGGTGTCTGGGGCCCACACAGCGTGTGGTATGGGGGATGGAGCCCAGATACTTGCACTTGTCAAGCGGGTGCTTAGATTGCTGAGCTCTCTCCCTAGCCCAAGAATTTTAAAATAACTATTCAAATGAAATATATACCCACATGTTCACAATAGACAAAAGGTGAAAACAACCCAAATATCCATATGCCTGATATGTGGATAGACAATTTGTGATATAACTATACAGTGAATTATTATCTGGCATTAAAAAGAGTGACATCCTGACACATGTTACCATGGGGATGGACCTTGAAGACTGAGAGAAGCCAGATATGAAGACCACGTGTGATGTGATTCCATTTATATGAAATGTCCAGAATGGTAAACTCATGGAGACAGTAAAGAGATTCATGATTGTCAGGGACTGGGGAGTAAGTAGTAAGAGTGACTCTTGGTGGAGCAGCTCCTTGGTGGGTGGAGAGAAAGTTCTGGAACTTGATAGAAATGTCGAATACACAAATTGGAAATATACCAGCCTTTTATTTTATTTTATTTTCTTGTTTCAGAACTTTTGTTTGTTTATTTTATTTTATTTTTATGGCTGGCTCAGCCTGCCCTGAGTGCAGGGCTGGTGCAGCATGTGGTGCTGGGGATCGAACCTGGCGCCTAAGCTTTCCCAAGCAGGCACTTTAGACCACTGAGCCATCCTACCAGGCCCCGATACCAGCCATTATTGAATTGTACACTTAAAAAAGATTCTTACTGAATTTCATCTCAATGAAAAGAGTCAATTAATTAAAGATAGAAAGTAGTTTTGGGAAACCCCAGCTGGGGACTAATGATGCTCTTCTCAAGAGAGCATCAAAGAAGAGAGAAGACCAGGAATCTGAAAGTGGCAGGGAATTCAGAGTCGGAGGTCCAGGAGCATCCAGAAAAGAAGGAGAGGTAGAGGCTTTTGGAGCTGGCAGAGGTGTGGAT
>PVJA010026044.1:16487-30167 GCA_004027025.1 Myocastor coypus
ATATATATATATATATATATATATATATATATATATATATATATATATATATATATATATATAATTTTTTTTAAAAGGAAAAGGCATTATCTGCAGAGTTAGGAGCGATGCCAGGTCATGGGTATTCCTGGTAGGGACCTAGGGAGACGAACTGAAAGCCTCAGATTGAGAGACAGAGGTAGATAGGCCTGCATGTCAAGTGAGAGAGTCCATGTTATGATGATGGGCTCAGAGGATCATTGAAGATAAAAGATAAAGACCCCCAAAGAAAATGAGGAGAGAAGCAGATGAGGAAGGATTAATTCAGAGAGCGAGGCTTCTAAGAGCTAACGGAGCCCACCCCAGGATGGCCCAGAGTGCTGATCTTGAGGTTGTTATGTTGGATGAGGCGGGGAGGTGGCAGCCCCCACCTTCTTGTTGCTAGCTGGCCCTGAGGGGAGGTGGCCTGGAAGGAGGAGTTGAGCACAAAATGTTTTCGATTGCTCTCAGCTCCTTTGGGGTGTTCTGATACTTGCTGCCAATCATGCCTTCATCTGAAGTTACCTGACTGGGGAGACACCTGGCAAACTGTAACCACCACTCTCAGAACACTGAGGCTCAAATCAAGCCCAAAGGTTTGGAGAATGTCACGATAGTTTTGATGTCTCACTGCTACCACCCTGCTGGCCAACAAGCACCAGCATATGTGACTCCATTCTGTCCAAAACTAATTCAGTGCTTAAGAATGGGAGCACTTTCCAGGGACCATCTGTTTACGCTTCTGCTTAAGGAACTCTACTCTCCAGCAGCCTCCTAGGATTGTGTTCAATAAATCCTGACATGGAGGGATGTTTTTTTGGCGGGCTCAGAAATTGAATGTTTTCCAAGTGGTACATTATTGATATTAAAACCGATTTGTGCATCACTAGCCATCAAAGAAGCACACTAAATAATATCTCCAGGAATGAAGAGGGAATTGAAAAAAACCCTGCCCACATGCATTTATCAGCAAAAACACCAGCTTTGACTGTTCAATGCAGCAAGTAAGAGCTGTATGACTCTCTGCAAACAAAGCAAAGCTCTTCAGGTATATTCAGACTTACATCCGCTTAGGAACTCCTTGTGTAAACCCAGCTTTCTTGAGCAGTCCTGGCTCTATGCATTGCTCCCAGGTTGTGCCCACCATGGGACACACAAGGAAAAGACTTAGGAATGAGAGGGACTTGGGTTTGGATTCTGCTGCCCCTTCTGTGTAGACTCATGCAGAAAGGTATATGCGTGCAGTCTTACCCAGATTATTCAAATGCTCCTTGCTGTCCATGATAAATTCCCATTAGATTTTGGTGCACAGTGAACAGCAGTACCTGCAGCAAGTCTATATACTTTTTTTTTTTTTTTTTGTGGTACTGTTATTGAACTCAGGACCCTGAGATTGCCAGGCAAGCGCTTCTACTGAGCGCAGTCTATGTACATCGTTCCTTTCCGTCTACTGCTCTGTGCTCCCTCACTCTCACCCGTGGATACTAACACAGTACGGTACCAGTTCCTCTGTATAGGGCTCCATTTGCTTGCTGTCTGTTTGCTGACTCAAAAAATGTAATTTCCTAAACTCCAAACAAAGTCATGGATATTTAATCAACATTTTCATGAATGCATAAGGATTGCATACAATATAATTCCATGAGTAACTTAAGTACAGCAGAGACATAAATATTAAAGGCTTGCTGAGGATGCAGCTGCAAAGCTGTACTGACTGCGGATGCACGCTTTGTGGAATGCTCCACGTTTCTGGAGACAATCACGATGAAGGACAGATGTCTCTGTTTTGAGGCATGATCTCCATTGGTCCTGGGAGCCCAGTGTTTATCTCACTTCCCATCATTGGGGCTTCAGGCTGGCTCTGGGGCTTTGGGTAAACTTCCAGAGTGGAAGGCTATAGCAGAGTTCTCAATTTCAAATATCATTTAAATATAAAGACAGTGATATCTGGATTAAAGCACCTGCAAGTAGGCCGGGGGCCAAGACTGGATCCTGGGCCTGCTGAGCCAGCGCTGCTGCCCTCGGGGCAAACTGAGACTGGGCATGGTGGCACCTGTACCTGTAATCCCAGCTTTTGGGAGGCTGTAAACATGTGTGGATCACTACGAGTCCGATCTAGTAGTGAGACCCTGAACACCCTGTCGACCCTTCCCTAAAATACAAAAAAAGAAAAGAAAAGAAAAGAAAAAAAATGTCATTTGTTCATGTGAGCTTTATGACATTACACCAGATATTTGCCTTACCTGTTGAGTATATTTCTAACAAGTGTTTTAGGATGATGGTTTTTAAAATCATCATGTTGATGCTTTAGTTGAATTTAGTAATTAGGAGCTATTGGCTCAGTCACATGACACAATCCTGACATAACCTTCAATAAAATACACAGCTGAGAAATTCTAATAATGTGTCACTGTAAATAAGGATTCTGGGTCTATCATGTCCATTTTCTATTCACCAGCTGCGACTGTGTCTTCTAGATCTGAGATTCTATCTTCACTTTGGTTCATACGGTTTTGCCAGCTTGTGATTAAGATTTTATTTTTTTGTATATCTCTTTCAAACTGTTTCATGCGATCTATTTCTTATATTGTTCACTCAGGGAGTCCATCACTTTTCTATTCTCTTCTAATTTTTTTATTAATATCTTCTTTCATAGTAGTAAAGTCTCTCATTGTAGTTATCCTCTTTCTCTCTCTAATTCAGAGATTATTTCTGCTCTGTTCTCCTTTCTACCTTTCTGTAGTTGTTCCTCTACTTTAGATGCTATCAATCTAGACATGCCTTTTTTTAACTTCAGTGGTTATTTGTGCCCTGGTTTCCTCTATACGTTTCTGCAGTTGTTTTTCCACTTCAGAATCTATTTTTTCATGCATTTCTTTTTTTTACTTGACATGTTATCTCTGATCTGAGTTGCTCTATACGTTTTTGCACTTGTCTGCCTACCTCAGAAGCTATCTGTTCAGAGATTTCATCTGCACGATTCTCATTTTCTTGTAGGGTAGTGTCTCTTGTATCTGTTACAGCTGGGTTCAGGACCTGAGATTGCATTTTGCTGCTTGTCTGTATCATTCTGTATAGCAGTGACCTGCAGACTGGGGAACCTCGCTGCTGGGTAGGATAAGCTTGTGACAAGCCTGAGGTCTGACTCAGGCGGTGGGCTTGACGCTGGACAGGCTATGCTTCTATCTGGCTGAAGATCTGAGTCACACGTTGGGCCTAGCTTCTGGGTCGGCTGCTTTCACAGTGGGCTGTAGTAGGTCTGACCTGGTGGGCGGGGTCTGAATACTCACGCGAGTGGGTTGGAGGCCTCAGGTGAGCGACCGGGATGTCTGGTGGGCGTGCCAGGATGTTCACGCGAGAGGACCCGGGCGTCTGGAGGGTGTGCCGGAATGTTCGGGCCAGACGTCCCAGGCGTCTGGCAGGCGTGCCGGGATGTTCACGCGAGTGACCGGGATGTCTGGAGGGCGTGCCAGGATGTTCGGGTGAGACGACCCAGGTGTCTGGCTGACGTGCCGGGATGTTCAGGTGAGAGGGCCCGGGCGTCTCGCGGGCGTGACGGGCTGTTCAGGCGAGAGCGCACGGGCGTCTCGCGGGCGTGACGGGCGGTTCAGGCGAGAGCGCACGGGCGTCTCGCGGGCGTGACGGGATGTTCAGGTGAGAGTGCACGGGCGTCTCGCGGGCGTGACGGGCTGTTCAGGTGAGAGGGTCCGGGCTTCTCGCGGGCGTGATGGGCTGTGCAGGCGAGAGGGCCCGGGCTTCTCGCGGGCGTGCCGGGCTGTTCAGGCGAGAGCGCATGGGCGTCTCGCGGGCGTGACGGGCTGTTCAGGCGAGAGGGCCCGGGTGTCTGGCGGGCGTGACGGGCTGTTCAGGCGAGAGGGCCCGGGCTTCTCGCGGGCATGACGGGCTGTTCAGGCGAGAGGGCCCGGGTGTCTGGCGGGCATGACGGGCTGTTCAGGCGAGAGGGCCCGGGCTTCTCGCGGGCGTGCCGGGCTGTTCAGGTGAGAGGGCCCGGGCTTCTCGCGGGCGTCACGGGCTGTTCAGGCGAGAGCGCATGGGCGTCTCGCGGGCGTGACGGGCTGTTCAGGCGAGAGGGCCCGGGCTTCTCGCGGGCGTGCCGGGCTGTTCAGGCGAGAGGGCCCGGGCTTCTCGCGGGCGTGTCGGGCTGTTCAGGCGAGAGGGCCCGGATGTCTGGCGGTCGTGACGGGCTGTGCAGGCGAGAGGGCCCGGGCGTCTGGCGGGTCTGCCAGAATATTTAGGCGAGAGGGCCCGGGCATCTGGCGGGCGTGCCGGGCTGTTCAGGCAAGAGGGCCCGGGCGTCTGGCAGGCGTGCCGGGATGTTCAGGCGAGAGGGCGCGGGCGTCTGGCGGGCGTGCCGGGATATTCAGGCCAGCGACCGGGATGTCTCCATGGCCGTTTTCTAAATTTAAGTTTACGTACGTACCCAGTCACAGAACCTGAGTTCACAAGTTCAAGTGTTGTCTGTCAGGCACCTACCCTCAAATGGAAAATTAGTTCAATGATAATATTGTCTTATGATGATTTTTTTTTTTTTTGCGAGACTGGGGTTTGGACTCATAACCTTGCACTTGCCAGGCAGGCACTTGTGCCACGGAGCTATCTCCCCAGCTGCTTGTCTCATGACTTTAAAGCTGGTGACTTTTAAGTGTCTGTTGTCCAATTTCCATCTGATAAGCACAAAGGCATTTTAAAAAGGGCAGAACATTGTGTTACCTAAGGGAAAATAGGTTAGCTTCATGATCCTGGTTTAGGCAAGATATGTTTACCCTATTTTTTTTTCTCTATTTTTAGGACAGTGTCTACAGGGTGTATAGGGTCCCACTATGTAGATCGGACTCACAGTGATTCTCTTGTTTTCAGCCTCCCAAAGTGCTAGGATTACAGGTGTGTGCCACCATGCCCAGTCTCAATTGTTGTCTCATCACACCCCATAGGTGAAGCTGGCACCTCACACCAGGGATCCAACCCCAGCCACTGTGCTCTGCCTAAGCAGGAGCTTTAGTCCGCTGAGCTATCAGGCCAGCCCCAGGCAAAATATGTTGAACAGGATGCATATGTTCATAGATACTATACAAAACAATGGTTGCAATGGTTACTTCGTTCAACGTCTCATCAAATGTAATATTCAGAGAGTAAAAGGGCAAGCTAAAGACTGGAGAAGATTTTTACAACACACATACCTGGCAAAGAACTTTTTTACCTAGAAAAATAAGTCACTGATATAATCCAAGAAGAAAAGGCACCCTAACTAAAAATAGGCAAAAGATTTGAGCAGGTACTTCTACACATATACAAAACAAAATGATTTTAAAATGGCAAATACACATCAGTGTTTCTCAGCATTTTATTCATAAAGTAATGTAAATTTTAATCGCAATAGGGCATTATTACTCACTGTCTCAGGTAGCTGAATGAAAAGACTGTTAATACTAAGTGGTGATGAAGACATGGGGGGAACTCTCAGACATTGCTGGTGGGAGAGTAAAGGTATAGAATTTCTTTGGAAAAGTATTGATTAAAGTTAAGCAAATATATACCCTATAACCCAGTAACTAGATTCCTAGATTTATGCCTAAAAGAAAAAAGAATGTATAAAAAGTCTTATTGAGTTCATTTAAAAACAAGAAATAATCCTGAATGTCCATGAGGAGTGGCACAGTTAGGCATATCGTGATATATATACATATACATATATATATATATATCATACATATATATCATACATATATCATATATATGTCACAATATGTATATATTCATGTCTATGGAATACTTCATAGGAACAAAAATTGTTATTTTCAGTAACATGGATGAACTTTTCAAATATCATGCAGGATGAAAAGGCCAGACACAAAAGAGAATACACTATACCAATTTATGAAACATTAAGAACAGGTAAAAACAGATCAGAATAGTGATAAGGTGTGTGTGTGTGTGTGTGTGTGTGTGTGTGTGTACTAGTGAGAGGCATAGAAGAATATTTTATTGTGTACCGCACATTCTATTTCTTGATTAGAGTGATGTTATTTGAGTGCATACATATGCAAAAATTTATTGAGAGAACAGTTTAGTACATGGAGCATTGTAATGAAAACAGAAAAATAGAAACCAACTGTGTTTCCAGAAAAAGTTTAACAATCATGTAAAAGCTTAGGGTCTCAACAAATACTGTGGTCTATATATCTTCAAGGATGTGTGTAAATAAACCTGTAAGGTAAGCATTGTAGACAGAAGAGCTAAATCAAGGGGCATGCGCATTAATCTTTTTGACTAATATCACCAAGTAGTCTTCCGTAGAGACTGTTACAATCTATACCCCATCATTAACCTGTAGGGGTCTGCTCTCACATATGAGAAATATGTTCCAGGTCTCCCAATAAGTATCTATAACCTTGGGTGGGACTGAGCCTTGTACACTGTTTTTTTCTTATGTATACACACCTATAAAATTAAATTTATAAATTTGGTACAGGAAGTGATTAGTAGCCATTGCTAATCATAACATGATGAAATAATATCCTGAAATCAAATTATTTACAACCTATGAATTGTTGAGTTCTTCAATTTTCCATTTCATATTTTCAGACCAGTTCACTGTGGTCACTGAACCTACAGAAAAGTGAAACTATAGGTGAGGGGCACTGCTGTGTGAGAAGCTGTTTCTAATTAATATGATAGGTGTTAGTCATTGTATTTTAAAATTAAAATGGAGCTAGGTATAGTGGTGCATGCCTCTGTTACCAGGCACTCTTAGGCTGAAGTGGAAAGAGTGCATATTCAGGGCCAACCTGGGCAATACAGTGAGACTGTGTCTTAAACTTCATTTATTTACAGGGCTTCACTACAGCTTGAGCTGGCCTTGTGCTCATTTTTTGTAGTTTCTAGGCTGGTCTTGAACTTGCAGAGATCCTCCTATCTCAGCCTCCCAGCTCTGGGATTAGAGGCATACACCACCATGCCCAGGTCTGGGTCTTGCATAGTGTGCTTGGGGTTTCAGGGGCTGAGATGGCTTGTGGAGCTGGATATTGATCTTGGGACCTTGTGCTTGCCAGGAAGGTGCTTATGCCTCTGAGCTAGCCCCAAGACTGTGTCTTTAATGAAAAGAAACGAGCCCAAGGCATACCTCACTCTGCAATAGAGCAACTTTCCTAGCATGTGTGAGGCCCTGGATTCAATCCCCAGTATAAAAAAGAAAAATATAGCAGCACAAAAGTCTAATTATTCATTAGTTTTAAACCTCAGAGTGCCATAAGAAAGGGGTGATTTTCAGGTAAGTACTGTGGTTGGTGATACAGTTTGGTTTTGGCGAGGCAATCCACAGGAGTATCTGCACCACTAAAATTTAAAATATTTTAAAATGATTTCAGGTGGCATAACCTAAATCTCCTACAACTTACCCTATTCCCATTAGTTTATGTAAAATATCCTTCCCCCCTTTATAATTGCCTGGCTCACTATACCATATATTTTAATTGTCCAGTTTACAGAGATTGGGAGATCTATATAAATAGCATCACCAGAATGTTAACAACCTATTTAACAATGGGTTTTTGAAAATCAAAGGCTTAAGGATAAGTTTATGAAGTACCTAACGCACATATAATTTCCTTAAAATGTTTCTGTTCTATTTCAAGCATTCCCAAGGTCTAAACTGATGGATTTTAATTTTAATCAGTGTTAAATCCCAGGAGAGAGTTCTTAATGTGTACGCTGTCATTGGCAGTTGACCAACAATGAACAATGAGCCTGCTTTTCTTGGAGTGAAGCTGACAGCTACACAATGGGCTCAGGGGATGCAGCTCTGTCCAACTTTGTCATGCCATACCTAGCCAATAAAGCTTCCTGCTGCCTCTTTCTTTCTTTCTTTCTTTCCTCCCTCCCTCCCTCCCTCCCTCTGTGTCTCCCTTCTTCCTTCCTTCCTCCCTCCCTCTTTTCCTCCCTCCCTCCCTCCCTCCCTCCCTCCCTCCCTCCCTCCCTGCGTGCCTGCCTGCCTCCTTCCTTCCCTTCCCCTCTTTTATTTTTCTGGACACTGAGACAGGATGCAAATCAGGGCAGAGAGAACTCCCCACTTGCACTGGACTTTAATTCAAGCAAGTTATTTATGGATATTGAGCAGGTGATTGTGAAGTTTCTGTGGAGAGGCAAAAGACCCAGAACAGTCACTGAAGGAGAGCAGAATTGGAGGACTGACACTACCTGGCTTCATAGCTCTGGCTGTAACTCAGATACAAAGCACCTGCCTGGTGTATGTGAGGCCCTGGGTTTAATGTGTGCATGTATATGGGGGTGAGGAGGGGGCAATTTATATACTTATATCGCATAGAACCAGCTTCTATGTACTTGTGATGGGCAAAGCCAGCTTATTAGATGTTAGTGAAAGAAAATGTTGGTAAGAGACCAGAACCAATCCACAAGGAGGAGGAGGACTTCCCTGGTGAAATCTATGAATAAGAAACCCTGCCTAGAAGCAGGAGATTGGCCCAGCCTGAGAAGGGTCCTGAGATGCTATAATTCTACAGTATTTTTCACCTCTGATGAGGCTGCCTCTGCTCCCCTTTCTTTGGGTACCCAGGGGTGAATGCAAAACAATCAGAGTGTGTCACTGCTTATTACAACTGCCCGACTGTAGGCTCCAAGCAAACAGGACCACAAAATAAATACACATTGGCTTTGTACAGGCTTATCTAAACAGCCTTGTTAATGGTTGCTTCCAAAAAATATATATTTCACCTTTGTGAGTAGAGGAAAATCAATAATAATATTAGGTTTATGTGAAGGTCAGTGGATTTGGCATCCCTTATCCTCAGGTTGTAGTGGAAGCTGTGAAGGAGCATTATCGCTGACAATCCTGCGTGGGAAACGCTTTGACTGAGATTTTTGGACTTCATAAAAGATTTATGGGGGAAATTCTGCAAGTAATACCTTGTTAAAATAACTTCTGTGCTAACCTCAGGTGACAAGCGGTTGCTCCAACTTGTTCCTGTGGCCTTCTCTTTAATCTTTTATTAGCTCCTTTCTTCAAACTTGAAATACAAGGAACAGCAATTGTTTCATCCATTATCTTGGAAAAGCATGTCTCTGTGCTAGATTTGGATATGTGTTTTCTTTTTCTGAATTTCAAATGAAGGAAATGGCACCATCTGATGATAATGGATGTCATTTAAATGCACACTGGAAGTCACATTGCTTAAAAGTCAAGACCCTTGTGAGCATTATTAAGTGTCAGTGAAGAAGTATCATGGTTTCCATCTAAATGTCCCCCAAAGCCTCATGCAGTCATGCGGCAACTTCTAGAGTTTTTGATTGATGCTTGGTCCAATGCAGGGATTATGGGTGAGAGTGCTACACCCAACCTGGGTGGTCACCTGCCTGCAACATAAGGGAGGGGGCTTTCTCATTGCTGCTCCCTCCCCCCTTTGTGCTCTTGTTGCTTTGCTGTCTTCTGCTGCCTTTCAGTGTTGCCCCTGTGCCAGGCTTCCCTGACTTGGAGCCAGCTGGTTATGGACTGAAGCCTCCATAAACTGTGAGCTAAGTAAATCTTTTCTTACTTAATTGTGGGTGTCAGGTATTTTGTCTCAGCAATGAGAGAAAAGTAACCAAGATAAGAAGATAGCGGGGAGGGGCTGGGGAGATAGCTCCGAGGCACAAGTGCCTGCTGGGCAAGTGCAAGGTCGTGAGTTCGAACCCTGGTCCCACAAAAAAAAAAAAAAAAAAAAAAAAAAAAAAAAAAAAAAAAAAAAAAAAAAAAAAAAAAAAAAAAAAAAAAAAAAAAAAGAAGATAGCGGGGAGGGGCCCGGTGGGATGGCTCAGTGGTCTAAAGTGCCTGCTTGGGAAGGCTTGGGTGGCTTCAGGGACCGCGGTTCAATCCCCGGCACCACATGCTGCGCCAGCCCTGCCCTCAGGGCGGGCTGAGCCGGCCATGGAAATGAGTGAATAAACAGACAGAAGTTCTGAAACAAGAAAAAAAAAAAGAAGATAGCGGGGAGAGTTTACAGCTCTAATGGTGAGAACTAGCAGTCCTGCAGGAAATCCAAAGTGCCAGGGCCTTTACAGTATACAGAAAATAAAGAGTGACACAAGTGTAGGTACATATCAGGACTCTATAATTCCTACAGGAACAGCTACAGAATTGTCTCAAAAGCTGGTCATGAGGGCATACCATCCTGATTATCTGCTATGGACTCAATAGAGTCTGCCAGGGCCATATACTGCAGCCCTAATTCCTAGTGCAACTGTATCTGGAGATAGGATTTTTAAGGGGGTAGGAGAAGTTAGGTGGGGAACTGAGGTGGTGCCTGCTCTAATCCGACCAGTGTCCTTATAAGAAGAGAGAGGCAGAAGGACTGCATCCGTAGGAAAGAGGCCTATAGGCTTGCAGCAGGAAGGCTCCCTCTGGTAGCCAAGGAGAGAACAGAAGAAGCCAAACCTGCCAGCACCTTGATCTTATACTTTTCTTCTCTGGAAGTATGAGAAGATGAGAAGGTGAATGTGTTGTTTAGGTCCCTCAGTGTGGAACATTTTGTATGGCAGCTTGAGGTTACTAACACCTCTGCCCAGTAGCCAGTCTTAGTTCCTTGCTCTTGGTCATAGCATCTTCTTCCTATTGTAGGCAGGAAATGCTGGCTACTTGCTTCCATAGATACCCTGATCACTCAGTCTTAGGCAGCAAGACATAAAGGGAAGACTGCAAGGGTTTCTGGAAAAAAGGAGACAGCAAAGTCTCTCCTCCAGTCACTTTTTTTGTTTGCTTTTGGATGCTCTCAGGGGAAGAGGTGAAGACTGGAGTGCCTACAGCTATCTCCAGACCCGTGGGAAGTACCCAGAGAAATGTGTGGTCCAAAGCCCCACTGAGGAGCTGCCTAACCAACTCTTGAAACTGCCTACCCAATGCTCCTGGGCATGTGAGATCAAGAGATGTCATGTTCAAGCCACTTTTGCTTGAATATGCATTGCTTGGATGAAAATACACTCAGTGATACAGTGTTTTTGCTTTTTAAGGTCTTTTGAAAAGTCTGTCATTCCAAAACCTAGCCAGGTGTGGTGGCGCATGTCTGTAATCCCAGCACTCGGGAGGCTGAGGCAGGAGGAACGGTGCAAGTTCGAGACCAGCCCGGGCTACAAAAGTGAGCTCAAGGCCAGCCTGAACTGCGCAGTGAGACCCTGTCTCAAAAAGACAAAAAAAAAAAAAAAAAAAAAAAAAAAAGAAAAGTCTGTCATTCCATATGGTAGGATGCCAGACAAGTTGTCTCATTGTAGACAATTCTAATTAACCCAGGCCATCTGAAGGTGAGCATGGAGGTTTCCCGGTGGTAGCTTTACCTGTTGAGCATGGGTAATTATAGTGACTGTATGTGCGTCTAATAGAAGTTGGATAAATTGATACTCAGTAGTCTCCAGTTTTTCAAGTATTCTTTCCTTGAGTTTGTCCTCCTTCCTTTAGTCTATGACAAACAACACAACCTATCATTGGCTCTAGTGGAACCTACAGCTTCCCCCTGATTTATATGTGCCCATGTTTACCTTTAGTCTAATTTTTTTTTTTTTTTTTATATTTAAGAGAAGGGTCTACAGGATGTTCAGGGTCTCACTACTAGATTGGATTTGTAATGATCGGCCTGTTTACAGCCTCCCAAGAGTTGGGATTACAGAGGTGCACCACCATGCCCAGTCTCTATTCTCAGGGAGCCATGGGGGCAAGGCTGGCTGGGTGGACCTGGGGATTGAACCCCTGGCCCCTGTGCGTGCTTGTAGGTGCGCTTTAATCCACTGAGGTATTTGGCCAGCCCTTAACTTAGAAAATTTCTAATCAAGGTGACATGAGTACGTGGCTTGACAATAAAGTTGCCCATAAGGGACAGTAATGGGTCCCCTGCTTCCTCAGCCCCTCCCTACAGTCCTATTCCTAGAGGCAATCACTTTGTCACATCACCACTTCTTAACTTAATATTCCCATCTCCCTTCTCCACAGAATAATATTGATCTTCCTATTTTTGGTTGTCTAAAGTAATTCATGCCTATAAAACTATGCTTAATTATTTATAGTTCAGAGGTTTTTAAAAACATTAAACATAATTTTATCATGTGAGCAAATAACTTTCCTAGATATCTACACAAGGGAAACAGCTCTAGCTGCACAAAGACTTGTTTGAAAATGTTCACAGCAGTATTATGTATAATAGGCCCAAAGAGGGTTATTACCACAAAGGAATGATAAATATTTGAGGGTTTAGATATGTTTAGCCCGCTTTAAATACTACACAATAGGGCCCGGCGGGAGGGCTTAGTGGTCTAAAGCGCCTGCTTGGGAAAGCTTGGGTGGCTTCAGGGTCCGCGGTTCGATCCCTGGCACCACGTGCTGCACCAGCTCTGCCCTTGGGGTGGGCTGAGCCGGCCATAAAAATGAGTGAAATAAACAAACAAAGGTTCTGAAACAAGAAAAAAAAAAAAAAAAAAAAAATTCTTAAAAAAATAAATACTACACAATATATACTTGTACTGAAACACCATGGAGTAGCCCATAATTATGTATAATTTTTGTTTGTATATTAACTCAAAATAAATTTCATTTTACAAAATATTACCTAACAAAATAAAGATCAGTTTAACAACATGGAAAAAAGTATTTTTTTTTTTTTTTTTTTTTTTTTTTTTGTCTTTTTGAGACAGGGTCTCGTTATGCAGTTCAGGCTGACCTTGAGTTCACTTTTGTAGCCCAGGTTGGCCCCGAACTTGCACCGATCCACCTGCCTCAGCCTCCCAAGTGCTGGGATTACAGGCGTGTGCCACCACACCCGGCTAACGTGGAAAAAAGTAGAAATTACTTGATTTCTATCAACTGATGAATGGGTAAATAAATGTGGTATATCCATACAAAAATATTCACCTGTAAAAAGGAATGAAATACCGGCAACAGCTACAACATCAAGGAACTATTATGCATTAGGCAAAATGAGAGAAACTATACACAAAAGACCATCTATTGTATGATTCCATTTAGGTGAAATGTCTAGAAGAGGTTAATCTTTAGAGATACAAATCATGATTTTCAGGGTTAGGAACAGGGAGTGAGTGTAGACTGGCTTAAAGTCTCTATGAGAGGATAGAATGTTCTGGAACTGGATTGTCATGGTAGTCACACAACTCTATAAATTTGCTAATAAGTACTGAATTGTATATTTAAAAAAGTAATTTCTTTTCTTTTTTTTCAATTTTTTTATTGCTTAAATTTAACAATGGTTATATTACATATTTTCATCATCAGATCAGTTTAGATTAATACATATAGGTATATAAGATTGATCAAACAATTAAACATTAACCTTTCTAAATCCACATTACTTTTTTTTTTTTCTTTTCCCCCTTCTTTTCTTTGGAAGTTGACATATTGCATATTGTCCTCACAATCATTCTATAGAGTGCAGTGTGTGGGCATGACCCACCTCCCTATTGATGTGGCATAGAAAAAAGAAAGAGGGGCTGGGGAGGTAGCTCCGAGGCACAAGTGCCTGCTGGGCAAGTGCAAGGTCGTGAGTTCGAACCCTGGTCCCACAAAATAAAATAAAATAAAATAAAAATAAACTTGGGCAAATGATTAACCTTTTGGAGGTTTGGTTTCTTCATATGTAAAATGAGGGCCCAGTAATT